>PVIH01027234.1:0-17323 GCA_004025045.1 Sigmodon hispidus | reverse complement strand
TAAAGTAAAGATGAAATTAATAAATTATTAGTGGGAAATATGTCATAGACTTCAGAGTTTTAAAAAATAATATAACTTTATAATCAAACTCCATTACCAGTAGGAAATAATTCTAAAGATATACATAGAAATGAAATTTAACAGATGGGTGTGTTTCATTTTACAAAAATTGGAAAACCAAAATAGATATGTTTTCAGAATTTCAATAAGCAACTGCTTTAAGTTTAGAAAAGGCTAATTCTTTTTTTAAATGATTTTTTTTTATTTTTATTGTTTTTTGGAAATTAATATCAAACATTATATAAAAATCAAAACATTCAGAATAGATAAAAATCCATACAGTAATAAAACTTCTCCTTTCTCTAAAATATATAAAGCATAAAAAATAAAATCTAAAGCTTAAACCAGGCTAGGCTCAGCTACAGATAAAGAAAGCACAATAGGTTACAACTAATGCTCACGGATGCACTATGGCCACCACAAATTTTTGCTAAGCCATCCTTCTACAGTCAAACCAGAGGTTTTGTTTTGTTTTGTTGTGTCTGTGTGTTTTAAATTGCTTTATTCACCTATCATTTTTCAATGAAAAAATAATTCTATAATCACATATTTGCTAGAACTTATGGCCATCATGCGAATACCCATACAAATTAAGACTGACAATGCTCTAGCATATGTCTCTAGTAAAATAAAAGTTTTTTGCTTATTATAATATAAAGCATATTACAGTTATACTACAAAATCCTACAGTTCAAGAAGTCATAGAAATATCAAGTTGAACTCTAAAGTGTATTGACTTCAAAGAGGCCCAGAGACCAGCCTGGCATCAACCATGCAAACTGGTGACAACTAGTCTCTAAAACACGTGCTGCCAAGCACTTCCACATAAGCCCACTTGTGGTCTGAGCCTGAGAGCCTTGATAAGAGTAGAGTCCTGAAACAACATCACACACCAGCAAGAAATCATTGCCAGCAGCTGCAGATACCAGCCAATCAAAGTCCTTTTCCCTGGCTGAGGAGAAGGTCTGAGGAAAAGTATTTAAGGTCTTCCCCTCCATAATAAAATTAGACTTGTTTGTTTCAACTTGTCCCCAGAGACTATGTCTTTATTTCTCTGCCATCTTGTACCGCTCTCTCAAGTGGAAAAAGCAGGACCCTGAACAGAAATGCATCTCTGTCTCCTGACCCCAAACCAGGCCACACCCTAACATTTTTGGTGCCAGCATCATGGGGCTTTTTGGCTTAGCTATTAACTGTGCCTGATTTGGGCTATATTTTTCTATTGCTTCAGTCTTTTTTTTAGCTTTTTTTTTTTTTTGCCTGCTGTTGTCACTGTTTCAGACATGAATGACTGCCTCCTCCATTCTGGGTCTGGCTTTCCTTTTTTCTCAGCTCAGTGTGGCTGTGGCATTTGTGTCCTTTTGGTAATAATGTGTAAGATAATACTGACTTTTGTGAGACCTATCCCATCTCAGTAATCTGAGACCCCACTTTCCTTTTTTCAAGTGTTTGTCTCTTTGTGTTTCTCTGTTTAAGTTGTTGGGGATAAAATCCCTGTTCAGGTTCACTCAGCTTTTCCACAAAAGACTGACACTCAGGAAATGGAACCTAGGTCTGTCTGGCTTCCTGATAAGCAGATCCTTAACCAAGACACATTGTGAGCATAAAGATGGGAGAGCTGGAAGAATTATGGTGTGAAGATTCAACATTGGACCGATGCAAATTTCCTGAGAACATGTGGGTACCAGATGTATAGTTGAAAGTACTGTTTCTAGCCAGAAAAAGAGAAATAGTTTCAGAAAAATCTCAGCAGAGGCTCTCTTTCAACCCTATTCTTCTGGCTATAATTGCCAGTTTAAAATCCTCCTCACCAGAAGACATTGAAATGTACAATCAGTATTGCCAGCAACAATGCACTACTAACCTATCAGTCACCTCAACCCCATCTATGACTGATTTTCCTCATGAATCAGTGGACAAAACCCACAGAAAGAGAATAGACAGAAAAGGGAAACCCAGAAAAGAGGAACTCAACAGCCCCTCAGACTAATGCAGATCCAACTTCTTTGCCCAACCTATTCCTCAGGTGGCTACCCCTCCTTCACAGTACCCTTGACTAGACCATCCTCCCTCAATGTCTGACCTAGCTCAACCTGAGCCTTCATTTTTGCAGAGGAGTCCTTTCCTGCAATCCCCACTCTTTGGAGGCTATGAAGTCTTTCCACTATGCTGGACCCAGATATGCCACGACTGGCCAACCAGACAGCATCTATGATGTTTCAAATGCTTGCTATGGACTATCCTGTAAATAGACTGTAACTTATCAGAATGGCCATGGGTTCCTATGCCACTGGTAGATCTTTCCCTCATCAAAAAAATTAGCTAATGTGTCTGGCCCTGATTCCCCATATTCGGAACAAGTTTGATGTCAATGGGCTATCCATTTACAGACCTAATTTAATTGGTACAGTCTGATGAAGGCCGTATTAGATCCAGTTACTTTTCTTAGCTGTGTTCAGCAAATGCTAATCATGCAGAGTCTCAGGCATAAAACAATGTCCCTATTATGCTAGATATGCTTATAGGCCATGGGCAGTATGTTAACCTGGTTATTCAGGCTTAAATTAGACAACAGGCATATTTCCAAGTTTCTGTGATAGCCTTTAAAGCCCTTAAATCTTGCATTCCCCAGGATCCATCTGCATATTTTTGCAATCTCATTCAACAAACATAAGTATTATTTACTGATTTCTTGCCCTGGTAAATGAGGCAGTTAGTAGACCCAGGAACTACCAGAGAAATGCTGATTAAATGATTAGCATGGATGGGTTTAATTCCTACCTGAAATGCAGTGACTATTGTCTGAAATGAGAAATATATAAGTGAGTGAAAGCTACCAGAGATTTAGATCCATCCACAGGTTTACTTGCTGCATTCACTGCCTCTCTCAATGCTTTCTTGACTGAGAAAAATATCAAGGAAAGCTTCTCAGACATCCTCAGCTGACAGGTCATGCTGGGATTGTGGCAAGCCTGATCAGTCTGCCACAGAGCAAAGACTGCCATAGAGCAAAACCAAAGACCAAGTCCCCTAAATGTAATAAAGCCTTTTATTGGGCCAAAGACTGCCACTGCCAGCCCGAGACAACTCCAGTTTCTTTAAATTCCACAAGATTGATGCCTCAGCTCCACCCAGCTCCAGTCATAAGAAGAGAACCCACCAATTCAAAGGTCTTCTGGGCACTGCCAACTTTTTCACATTCACCTATTATGACTATATTTTTTGATGGCCAGCTAGATAGGGGACTGGCAGACACAAGCACAGATGCCACTATATTAACAGAAATTGAAGCACTCTGATTTCTACACTAGAAGATTAAGTCTAGTTCTGCAATAGGTGTAGTAGGAGGGTGACAAGATTCAAAAATAACTACCTGTCTAATTTGATGGAAGGACATTAATTACAATAAGGGAGCCTTCTACCCCATAGTGTCCAATCTGTCTAGAAATTTATTGGGGAAAGACATATTAGAGGATATGTTTGCAGTCTTTACAAATAACAGAGCCTTTGTTGATGTTGCTGAAGTGCATGAAAAATTGGGCCCTACAGATTGTACTTCTACACAAAACCCACACCCTCAATTCTAGGGGCTATCTACTTGAGGTTGAAAATTGTTAAAAAGCCTGACACATTAATTGGCTGTCAGACCAAGACATCTGGTGGATGTTCTCTTCACATTTATTTCTTCCACTTTGATGAAGCTGGATTGAGTCCAGCATATAAGACTTGTCAGATGAAGAAATCCCATTTACCTCCCATGGTAGTCATAGCCCCCACTCCTACCCTATACTAACCCTGGGGTAAGGGAATACTTTTTCCTAAAGATGCCACAACACCAATATTTACAACTGCCATCATCACTTCTGGCAGTACAAAGAGCAATAGCTAGAGAAGCTTCACTAACTCAAATTACTGCCACAATTGATACCTTGAATCAAATAGCAGCTCAGTCTGCAGAGGTATTACATGCCCCAAAAGTCATCAATCAACATCTTCATTACACCATACATATATTACAACAGCAAATTGATCTTATAGTTGAAGAATTAATATTGGTGAGAGACATATCATTATTAGCCTGGAATCCCAGATACTAAGCAATTTGTCTCACCTCCTATAGGGTCTTCAATATTTCACTGGAGAGAAACTGACTAGCACAATATATAAAAGGGACCTGGTCAGATAAATTCCTTAATTATTCCATCTTGCTTCAGGAACAAATCCATCAACTAAATATAACCAAAATGCCAGTTATGACTCTAGAAACTGATTTTCTAAACAACATATAGAACAATCTTAAAAAGCTATTTGACCCCTCCTGGATCCTTACATATCTATTGTTGAGTGGGGTGATGCTTTTAATGCAAATCAAGTTTCTTTTCCCTGGCTGGAGGAAGGGTTTAGAAAAAAAGTATTTAAGGTCTTACCATCAAAAAAATTAGACTTGTTTGTTTCAACTTGTCCCTGGAGGCTGTGTTATTGCTTCCATGCCATTTCTCCCCTCCACCAAGGGGAAAAAGGAGGACCATGAGCATAAGACAGTCCTGATCCCAAATGTGGCCACACTCAAACACTAAAGAATAAGATAAGTAAACAGAAAGGGGTAACTAAGACCTCAACAAATGGACTACGCAAGGTTTTATTAACTTTAAAAATTCTCAATGCTAATGCAGAAGAAATAATAGCTGCTGAAAGACATTGTACTATAGCAAAAAACTACTGAACTAAATAAGCCTGTCCACTGCAAAGATGTGTTTGCCTCAAAATAAAAGCCAGAATATGTTCTACATTTGGATAGGGATGTAACTTTTGTTTTTGCAGGTGAAGAAAAAATATGGATATCATCAAAACTAATACTCTATTTGAATAGAAGAGACTTCTTGATGAGGTGAAATGATGGCTCATCCACTGATGGAACAATACTTTAAGTTGTAAGAAACTTTACCGAACAAGTATTAGGCAAGGTGCTTTTTTTCTTACAGGAAACTAGAAATACCCATCTTAAAAAAGAGCTTGGAAATCTAGATGTCTAAGACAGAAGGGAAGGCTATCCTGAAAAAATTCATAAGCCTATCTGTATCAATATATTCTACAGGGTAAACTCTCACTGCCTAATATCTATATCTCTTTATAAGAAAATTTGAAGGCCTAGTTCAATTACAAGTTAATGCTTGCTTTGGAGTTGGAGTGTGGCTCTCTCCTTTTCTCTGAGAAATGCATGAAGGGTAGAGTGTCGAGAAGCTGGGGGCTAGGAGGAGGAGCAGAAGGAAATGGAACTGTGGTTGGTATGTAAAATTAAAAAAAAAACTCTTAAATAAAGAAAAAAAAAGAAAGAAAAAAGTAAAGTGCAAAATCTCCATATCATACCAGAAGATTCTCCTGTAATGGGACAGAAGAATAACTAAATTAAAGGACAATTTGATTTTTACTAATCTTGGATATGATATAAAAATAATTAAAAAATAAATAAATTTTAATTTATTAATATAAACAAAGTCAGTTTTGTTATATATAGTTTTCTACTCTTAATTAAAATATAATGCTAATATAACTCATTTAAAATTATAATATATAATTAAAAAATACAAATTAATAGTCATCTATAATAACCAAACTTATAGTCACATAAATTAAATTTTTATAAATATAGAAAAATATATTTTAATTAATTAAATAGTCTTCAAACACTTCAAAGACATACAAAA
This sequence comes from Sigmodon hispidus, assembly GCA_004025045.1. Classification (NCBI taxonomy): domain Eukaryota; kingdom Metazoa; phylum Chordata; class Mammalia; order Rodentia; family Cricetidae; genus Sigmodon; species Sigmodon hispidus. The sequence continues at coordinate 11,558 of PVIH01027234.1, read as the reverse complement.
TATGACATTTAAAATATTTTACAAACAAAGACAAGTCTGCTCCTAACAATATCAATATATTTGAAAAAAATAGTAAACACTAAAAAAACTTCATATAAAATTTATTTTATGACAATTAGCCACTAAACAAAAAATTGTTCTAATATTAACTATTTAATGTTCTATAAATTATATATCAAAATTTAAATAATATTATATATAAACTATTTGTCATGATATTAGTGTTCATATAGAGTACTAATTAATTGTAGAAAAATGGCTTTATCTAGTTTTCAATATATATTTTTGGTTTTGAGTCTCATCACTTTTCTGCAGTGATACATGAGATGCCTAACTGTGACATTTGAATTCTCAAAAGGAGCATGAGCCCCACAACAACGATTTCACATTGACTCTAACAAAACTACTGGGCTAAAAAAACATCAACCAGAGATTGGCTTTGGACTACAAACTGATCAAATCAATTTCAAGGTGGCTGAGATGAACCAGCTTCACAGTCTACTCTAGCCAGGACTTGAGACAAGCCCTGCTCTTTCCCATTATGCAGATACTTGATAACACATGAAACAGCTCCTTATTTCAAGAATTGTCAATTAATATTTTTTTCTTTCCAATTCCTTTAATAATTCTATTGTCCTAGACAGCAGAAAGTAAATTTAAAAACATGATGCTCACATTTCTAAGAGGAGGACTGGGTGGTTTTAAAACTTTCAATGGGTTATAGATGATTGTCATTGTTTAGGCTAATTGGTTATGGTTAGGTAAAACACTGACCAGAGGCGATTAGATTCAGGGTTCTTTGTAAAAAGAAAAACTTAGAGTACAGATGATAGAATGAAAGGGTAGATTTTTGACTCTACTATGAGAAAAGGGAAATATGGATATGAAAGGATGTAAGGGTAGATTGAATCTACTTTAAAAACCAATTATTAGTTGTGAATAATTTACATTTGGATTTTTATATGGTGTATACAAATTCTGTATATTGATTCAAAGTTGAAATTAATTTTTACTGTGTATATATTTCTATACTTGTTCAAAGTATTGTGCCTATACATTTCATTAAACAATCTAACACAAATTGCTAGTCCTTGAAAGTTATTATTACCAACTAATTAGGATATAAAAAGTGCAAGTTAGTAGTTAGACATTAAGATCAAATATATTCATAGTAGATACGTTTTCAAGGTCAAACACAGATATATCTTAGACAGATTGTCTTTAAACATTTTAGAGACCTAAAGACTAAAGATTAAAATTCAAGAAATTTTAATTACATAGGTTATATTTATTTTCATGACAATGAGACAGGTCTGCTCCTTGCAACACCAAGCTACTTTAGAGAAGATAATGGGCATCAAATAAACACTATATGGACTTGGATTGCTATTATTACTATTATTATTATTATTATTAGTAGTAGTAGTAGTAGTAGTAGTAGTAGTATTTTGCACATGGAAGAACTCACTAGCATGCTGCCAAGGAACCATATTAGGTTTACTAAAGGAATGGGTAGGGGAGGGGGAAGAGGAAAAAAAGGGGGAGTAGAAAGCAGAGAAGGAGAAAAGAGAGTGTCTCCCATGTGGTTGGGGCTCTTTAAAGGAAACCATGCAGACATCTCTGCAGGCAGGGGCATGGTCACAACAACTAACAATTATTATTCTTTATTTGAAATTATCCTATACCCACTATAACTCTCCCTCCCTCCATTTCTTCCAATCCTCTTTCAGACTCCTACGACCACACAACCATCCATTCCTCAGAGAGGGCAAGGAATCACAAGATGCATCAATTTGGTCTGACATATGTAGTTGAGGTAGGATAGAGTTCCTGCCCCCAGTATCGAGTTTGAGTAAGGTGTTCCTCTGTAGGGAATGGGCTCACATAAGCCAGTTCATGCACCAAGATTAAACTCTGGTCTAACTGCAAGAGGATCCACACACATCTCTCATCATTGGATTATTATCTGCATTCTGAAGGTTTAGTTTCTTTCATCGAGTTTGAGTAAGGTGTTCCTCTGTAGGGAATGGGCTCACATAAGCCAGTTCCCTCACCAAGATTAAACTCTGGTCTAACTGCAAGAGGATCCACACACATCTCTCATCATTGGATTATTATCTACATTCTGAAGGTTTAGTTTCTTTCCATGAAGGTTCCTCAGTGGTTATTTCAGATTTAGCAAGCTCCCAATAGCTCTGATCAGCCTTCTCTATGGGTCTCCTCCTCATGATCCTGATCCATTTGCTCATATACTCTATCCTCCTTCTCTTCACCTGGACCAGAAGCTTGGACAATTGCTTATGTATGGATCTCTGCATCTGCCACCATCAGTTGCTGGACGAAGGTTCTATAATGACAATTAGGGTGGTCATTCATTTTATTACAGGAGAAGTCCTGTTTAGGCACCATTTCCACTATTGCTTGGAGTTCTAGCTGGGGTCATCTTGTAGGTTCTTCATTGTTTTTCTAGCTCCAGGTTTCACTCTAACCCCACAATGTCTCACCCTATCATGATATTTATTTCTTTGTTTCCCCTTTCTGCTGTTTCCCCTGCTCAACCATCTTATCCTCTCATGTTCTATTCTTACCTTCCCTTGCTCCCTCCCCCAATATGACCCTAATTTGCTCAAAAGATTATCTCTATTTCCCCATCCCAGGGTAATCCATGGATGTCTTTCTTTAGTTACTTCTCTTACCTACCTGCTTAGAAGTTATGGGTTGCAGCCTGGTTATCTCATTTGCTTTACATCTAAAACCCACTTATGTCTTTCTTTTTGAAGTTGTGTTATTTCACTCAGTATGCTATTCTCATGATACACCCATTTTCATGCAAATTTCAGGATGTCATTTTTTAATGCTGTGTAGTACTCCATTGTGTAAATGTACCATAATTTTTTAATCCGTTCTTCAGTTGAGGGGCATCTAGGTTGTTTCCAGATTCTGGATATTATGGATGCTGCTGCTATAAACATAGTAGAACTAAAGCCCTTGGGTAAGAATATACATTCATTAAGTATATGCCGAAAAGTGGTATTTTGGGTCATTGGGTAGGTTGATTCCAAGTTTTCTGAAAGTGGCTGTTCAAGTTTACATTCTGACAAGCAATGGAGGAATGTTTTTCTTGCTCCACACTACCTTTGGCATAGGTCACCACCTGTGTTTTTGATCTTAGCCATTCTGAAAGGTATAAGATATTTCTCACAGTTGTTTTTATTTTTATTTTGCTCTTGGCTAAGGACCTTGAGCAATTCTCTGTATTTTAGCTATTTGAAATTCTTCTGTTGAGAATTTTATGTTTAGTTCTGTACCCCATTTTAAATTGAATTATTTGGCTTTTTGGCCTCAAGTTTCTTGAATTCTCTATAAATTTTAGATATCAGTCCTTTGTCAGATGTAGGGTTGGTGACAATCTTTTCCCATTCTTTAGGTTGCCATTTTATCTTTTTTTAAACAAGTAATACAGAGCTTTATTTTATGTGTATCTATTTAAAGAGGTCTATTTAACAATATATATTTAAAAGGAAACTAATGACCAACAAAAGAGGAAGTTTGTATGATACACACAGATTATTTTTTTCATATATGTATTTATCATTTGGTGTTTTTACATTATGCACCCTATTAAACTCAGATATCAGACCTCTCAGTATCATGCCCACTCTTATGATCACCTCATTTAAAAAACAGCCCATTCATGCTGCCCATTTACTTACTGGAGCATAATTAAACTCCTTGTGGCCAGACCCTTAAAGAAAACAAGTCTTGGGGACCGGGTGCTGTCCGTAGAGTAAGTCCCAGTGCACTCTGGAGCAGGTGAAGATAAAGTCTGCCTGTCACCATACCCACAGCTGCTGCTGAGGGAATTCGCATGGCTACCCACCTCGACCTCCAACTGAATGAACAGATAATGACTGGGGTCTCTGAAGGACAGACTCAGACCACGCCCAGAGGTGAGGAGGGGTCACCAGGTACAAGCGCCTATATCCCAGCCAGTGAGGGAGAGTTGAGCTCCCATCTGTTTCGGTTCTGCTTCCAGGTCAAAGTGCTGTCTGCAGAGTCCCAGATCACTCTGTAGCAGGCACAGATAAAGTCTGCCTATCACCATACCCACAGCTACTGCTGAGGGAATTTGAACAGCTACCCACCTCGACCTCCAACTGAGTGAACAGATAACTCCTGGGATCTCTGAAGGACAGACTCAGACACTGCCCAGAGAGGTGACAGGAGGCACACAGCCCGAGTGCCACAACTGACCAGGTGCTATCTAATCGTGAACCACTGAAGCCATGGGCAAACGTCAGTGCAAAAAATTACATAATAATACAAAAGACAACATGGTAACTCCAGAAGAGAGTGGCGATCTTACAAATACAAGACCTGAACTGAGCAATGAAGAGGAAACAGAAGGAAGCAACACCAAAAATTCCTTTTTGATGGCCATTGAAGCTCTAAAAGAAGATATGAAAAATAGCCGTAAAGAAATAGAAGAAGGGGCTGGAGAGATGGCTCAGCGGTTAAGAGCACCGTCTGCTCTTCCAGAGGACCTGGGTTCGATTCCCAGCACCCACATGGCAGCTAACAACTGTCTGTAGTTTCAGTTCCAGGCAAACACCAAGGCAAATAAATAAATAAAAGTGTTTTTTTTTAAAAAAAGAAAGAACAAAAGAAATAGAAGAAAATACAAACAAAAAATTGGAAGAGATGAACAAATCTATGAAAGAAACATGCCAGGAACTTAAAGCTCAAATAGAAGCAATAAAAAAGACACAAAATGAGGCAAAGATGGAAATAGAAAATCTGAAGAAAAAATCTGGAACAACGGATATAAGCATAACAAACAGAGTTCAAGAGATGGAAGATAGAATCTCTGAAGTGGAAGATTCAATAGTTCAAATAGATATATCAGTCAAAGAAAATAGTAAAACTAAAAAAGCCACAACTCAAAATGTTCAGGAAATCTGGGACACCATGAAAAGACCCAATTTGAGAATAATAGGAATAGAAAAAAGAGAAGAATACCAGCTCAAAGGCATAGATAATGTTTTCAATAAAATTATAGAAGCAAACTTCCCTAGCCTGAAGAAGGAAATGCCTATAAAGATACAAGAAGCTTACAGAACACCAAGTAGATATGACCCCCCAAAAAAGTCAGCATGTCACATTATAATCAAGCCACAAAACATACAGAACAAAGAAAAACTTTTAAGAGCTGCAAAAGAAAAGGGCCAACTCACATATAAAGGCAGACCCATCAGAATAACACCTGACTATTCAATGGAAACAATGAAAGCTAGAAGGGCTTGGTCAGAAGTTATAGAGACGCTGAAAAGGCATGGCTGCCAAACTAAAATACAATAGCCTGCAAAATTATCAATCACCATAGATGGAGTAAACAGGGTATTTCAGGACAAAGTCAGACTGAAAGAATATCTATCTACCAATCCAGCACTACAGAGAGTATTACAGGGAAAACTCCAACCTAAGGACCCCAGATACACTCATGAAATCACAAAAAATCAATAATTCCACAGAAGAATACCCTAGAGAAAGGAAATACAAAGAAGTCACCACCAAAAATGGTAGGAAATATGAATCAATGGTCACTAATTTCCCTTAATATCAATGGTCTCAACTCTCCTAATAAACGTCACACACAAACAAAATGGATACAACAACAGAAGTCATCCTTCTGTTCCCTACAAGAAACACACCTCAACTGCAAAGACAAACACAGGCTTAGAGTAAAGATTTGGGAAAAGATTTTCCAGTCAAATGGTCCTAAGAAACAAGCAGGGGTTGCAATCCTAATTTCTAACAAAGTAGACTTTAAGCTAAAAAGCAATTCAAAGGGACCAAGATGGTCACTACTTATTCATCACAGGAAAAATTGGTCAAGAGGAGATTTCAGTCTTAAATATTTATGCCCCTAATATAAGGGCACCTACTTATGTAAAAGAAACACTGATAAAGCTCAAATCCCACATCAATTCTTACACCCTAATAGTGGGAGACTTCAATACCACACTTTCAACCGTGGATAGATCAACCAGACAGAGCCTCAACAGAGAAATGAGGAGTCTAAAAGAGGTTATGATGCAAAAGGATTTAATAGATATCTACAGAAGCTTCCACTAAAACACAAAGGAATATACGTATTTCTCAGCTCCTCATGGAACTTTCTCCAAAATTGACCATATAATTGGTCATAAAGCAAATATCAACAGATACAAAAAAATGGAAATAATCCCTTGTAACACATCAGACCACCAGGGCCTAAAGTTAGAATTCAACAACATCAAAACCCAAAGAAAGCCTTCCAACTCATGAAAACCAAACATCACTCAGCTGAACCATCACTGGGTCAAGGAAGAAATTAAGAAAGAAATCAAAGTCTTCCTAGAATTCAAAGAAAATAAATCTACAACGTATCCAAACTTGTGCGACACGATGAAAGCAGTCTTAAGAGGAAAATTCATAGCAGTAGATGCCTATATGAAAAACCTAGAGAAATCCCACACTAGAGACCTAACAGCTCAGCTGAAAGCCTTAGAACAATTAGAAGCGAACTCACCTAGAAGGAGTAGATGGCAGGAAATAATCAAACTTAGAGCTGAAATCAATACAATTGAAACAAAAAGAACGATACAAAGAATCAACGAATCTAAGAGTTGTTTCTTTGAGAAAGTTAACAAATAATAAGCCCTTAGCCAAACTAATCAAAAAACAGAGAGAGAGTGTTCAAATCAACAAAATCAGAAATGAAAAGGGGGAAAAAACAACAGACCCCCAGCAAATACAGAGAATTACCAGATCATATTTTGAAAATCTGTATTCCACAAAAATGGAAAACCTAGAAGAAATGAACAGCTTTCTGGACAGGTACCTTCTACCAAAATTAAATGAATATCAGATTAATTACCTAAACAGGCCTATAACCCTTAAGGAAATTGAAGCTGTCATAAAAAAACTCCCCAAAAATAAAAGCCCTGATCCAGATGGTTTCAGTGCTGAATTCTACCACACATTCAAAGAAGAATTACTACTGTTACTCCTCAAACTATTTCACACAGAAGAAATTGAAGGAATATTGCCAAATTCCCTTTATGAGGCCACAATTACCCTAATACCCAAGTACCCAAGGCACACAAAGACACAACAAAGAAGGAGAATTACAGACCAACTTCCCTCATGAATATTGATGCAAAAATTCTCAACAAAATTTTGGCAAACCGTATACAACAATGTATAAAAGATATCATCCACCATGAACAAGTAGGCTTCATCCCAGAAATGCAGGGCTGGTTTAACATATAAAAAACTGTAAATGTTATCAATCATATAAACAAACTAAAGGAACAAAACCACATGATCATATCCTTAGATGCAGAAAAAGCCTTTGACAAATATCCAACACTCCTTTTGATTAAAGCACTGGAGAGATCAGGAATACAGGAGGAATACCTAGATATAATAAAGGCAATTTACAAGAAGCCGACAGCCAGTATCAAACATAATGGAGAAAAATTCAAAGCAATCCCATTAAAGTCAGGAACTAGACAAGGATGTCCTCTCTCCCCTTATCTATTCAATATAGTTCTCGAAGTTTTAGCTAAAGCAATAAGGGAACAAAAAGAGTTTAAGGGGCTACGAATTTGAAAAGAAGAAGTGAAGCTATCTCTATTTGCAGATGATATGCATCTATACATAATTGACCCACAAAATTCTTCCAAGGAACTGCTACAGCTCATAAACACCTTCAGTAATGTAGCAGGATACAAGATTAACTCATAGAAATCAGTAGCCCTTCTATACACTAAAGATAGAAGAGCTGAAAGAAATAAGGGAAACATTACCCTTCATAATAGCTGCAAATAGTATTAAATACCTTAGAGTAACTATAACCAAAGAAGTAACAGACCTATTTGACAAAAATTTTAAATCACTGAATAAAGAAATTGAAGAGGATATCAGAAAATGGAAAGCTCTCCCATGTTCCTGAATTGGTAGGATCAACATAGTAAAAATGGCAATTCTACCAAAGGCAATCTACAGATTCAATGCACTGCCTATCAAAATCCCAACACAATATATTTTGGACCTTGAAAGAACAATGCTCAATTTCATTTGGAATAACAGGAAAGCCAGGATTGCCAAAACAATTTTACTCAACAAAAGTACCTCAGGAGGTATCACCATCCCTGAATTGAAGCTATACTATAGAGCTTCAGTAATAAAAACTGCCTGGTACTGGCATAAAAACAGACTTGTGGACCAATGGAATAGAATTGAGGATCCAGACATTAACCCAGAAACCTAAGAACACCTGATCTTTGACAAAGAGGCCCAAAGCATTCAATGGAAAAAAGATAGTATCTCTAACAATTAGTGTTGGCATAGCTGGATGGAAGTGTGTAGAAAAATGCAAATAGATCCGAGCCTGTCACCTTGCAAAAAACTCAAATCCAAGTGGATCAAAGACCTCAACTTAAACCCAGCCACTTTAAACTTGATAGAAAAGAAAGTGGGAAATACACTTCTGTGAATTGGCACAGGCGACCATTTCTTAAATATAACACCAGTGGCACAGACACTAAGACCAACAATCAATAAGTGGGATCTCCTGAAGCTAGGAAGCTTCTGCAAAGCCAAGGACACTGTCAATAGGACAAAACGACAGCCTACAGAATAGGAAAAGGTTTTCACCAACCCTACAAGTGATAGAGGACTGATCTCTGAGATATATAAAGAGCTCAAGAGTCTATAGCCTAAATCCTTGAATAACCCAATCAAAAAATGGGGTAGAGATCTAAAAAGGCAATTCTCAGCAGAGGAACTACGAATAGCTGAAATGCACGTTAAAAAGTGCTCATCATCTTTAGCCATCAGAGAAAAGCAAATCAAAACAACTTTTAGATATCACCTAACACCTGTTAGATTGGCTAAGATAAAAGGCACAGATGACAGCCTATGTTGGAGAGGATGAGGAGCAAGGGGAACACTCCTCCATTGTTGGTGGGAGTGTAAGCTTGTTAAGCCATTTTGGAACGCAATATGGCAGTTTCTCAGAAAATTGAGAATCAATCTCCCCAAGGACCCAGCAATACCACTTCTGTGTGTATACCCTAAAGAGGCACATTCACACTCCAAAAGTATTAGCTCAAACATGTTCATAGCAGCATTATTTGTAATAGCAAGAAACTGGAAACAACCTAGATGTCCCTCAACTGAGGAATAGATTATCAAACTGTGGTACATCTACACAATGGAATACTACTCAGCAATAAGAAAAAATGGTATCCTAAAATTCACAGGCAAATGGATAGGTTTGGAGAATATCCTCCTGTGCAAGTTATTACAAACTCAGAAAGATAAGCAGGGGATATACCCACTCATTAGTGGTCTCTAAACAAACAAACAAGAAAAAAGCCAAGCATGACCAGGCTGCAAACCACGACCACTGATCAGAAACACCCTGGACTGACCCTTCGGATCCCACTCCACCTATAGGAACACCTGACTCACTCTTGAGGGAGGGGGGACAAAACTGGATTTGCCAGGAGTGGAGACTGATCTAAGCATTATTGGGTCAGTGGGACCATAGGACTGTCTGCTCCCTGCTCAGGGAGGGGATGGGGAGTTGTGGAGAAGAAAAAATCACCTAATGTGGCGGGAGGGGATAGGGACCTTGAATAAGGATATACAGGGATGAAAAAGAAAAAATTCAGAGGGAAAGCTGAACACAAAGTAAATATGTGTGTAGTAATCTTATTAGCATTATCACCCTTGATAAGTCATACTTATGATTTTCATTTTCTTCACAGTTATTGTTAACTTATCAGCATTTTAAATTCATTTTACTGTTTTTATTGATAAATACAAAATAAATAAAGAAGGGAAAAAAAGAAAACAAGTCTTTCCTTACTCACCTCTCTGCCAGAGGCCATCAATGCAGAAGTAATGCATTGTGTCATTTAACTATGTTCTACTATTGAATGCTTGTGTACAATGACATCTCTTTCTTTTTATATACTTTTTAAAAGTCCACTAATGAGTGAGTACATCCCCTGCTTCTCTTTCTGGGATTGAGACACCTCACCCAGGAGGATATTCTCCATATCCATCCATTTGTCTGCAAATTTTAGAGTATCATTTTTTCTTACTGCTGAGTAGTATCCCATTGTGTAGATGTACCACAGTTTGTTTATTCATTCCTCAGTTGAGGGGGATCTAGGTGTCTCCAGGTTCTTGCTATTATGAATAATGCTGCTATGAATGCAGCTGAGCTAATCCTTTTAGAGTGTGAATGTGCAGCTTTAGGGTATATGCCTAAGAGTGGTATTGCTGGATCCTTGGGGAAACTGATTTCCAGTTTTCTGAGAAACCGCCATACTGCATTCTAGAGTGGCTGAACAAATTTACATTCCCACCAACTGTGGAGGAGTGTTCCCCTTGCTCTACAACCTATCCAGCACATGCTGTAATCAGTTTTTTTTTAATCTTAGCCATTCTGACAGGTAAGGTGGTACCTTGAACTTGTTTAGATTTGCACTTCTCTGATGGCTAAAGATGTTGAGCCCTTTTTCAAGTGCCTTTTAGCCATTTGCAATTCCTCTGCTGAGAATTCCCACTTTAGTTCTGAATCCCATTTTTAATTGTGTTTTTATGGGTTTTGGGCTCTAGTTTTTTGAGTTCCCTATATATTTCAGAGATCAATCCTCTGTCACTTGTAGGGTTGGTAAAAATCTTTTCCCATTCTGTAGGTTGTCATTTTGTCTTATTGACTGTGTCCTTGGCCTTTCAGAAGCTTTTCAGTTTCAGGAAGTCCGACTTATTGATTGTTGTTCTTAGAGTCTGTACTACTGGTATTATATTTAGAAAGTGGTCACCTGTGAAAATGCATTGGAGGGTATTTCCCACTTTCCTTTTTTTCAAGTTCAGTATAGCTGGGTTTATGTTGAGGTTTTGATCCACTTTGATTTAAGTTTTGTGCAAGATGATAGGTTTGGATCTATTTTCATTTTTCTACAAACTGCCATCCAGCTATGCCAACACCATTTGTTGAAGATACTATCATTTTTCCATTAAATATACTTGGCCACTTTATCAAAAATCAAGTGTTCATAGGTGTGTGGATTAATGTCTGGGTCTTCAGTTTGATTCCATTGATCCACAAGTCTGTTTTTTCAGTTTTGTTTTTTGTTTTTTGTTTTTGCCAGTACCAAGCTGTTTTTATTACTGTGGCTCTATATTTTGCTCTATAATATTTTTTTTTCTTTTTTTTTTTTTTTTTTTTTTTTTTTTTTTTTTTTTTTTTTTTTTTTTTTTTTTTTTTTTTTTTTTTTTTTTTTTTTTTTTTAGATTTTTTTTTCTTTATTTTGTATTTATCAAAAAAAAAACAGTAAAAAGAATTTAAAATGCAGAAGAGTTAACAATAACTATACAGAGGATAAGAATCATAAGCATGGCTTATCAGGGGTAGAAATACAAATAAGATTGCTACACATATATTTTCTTTGTGTTCAGCTTTCCCTATATATCCTTATTCAAGGTCTCTTCCC
>PVIH01027233.1:0-10781 GCA_004025045.1 Sigmodon hispidus | reverse complement strand
TTAGCCACAGAATGTTCCTGTTATTCTATTCTTTAGTGTTACTTCTCTGTCACTGTGAAGCAAACCAGAACATCTCTTTTACTTTGGGAAAAACATCTATTCTACCTCGGAGAACATCTATTTTACTTGGGAGAATGTCTATTCTTCTTGGGAGAACATTGTGCTGGCTCAGTGGTTGGTTTCTCAGTCAGTTCCCACGGGAGCCTTTAGGTAGAGGCCTAGAGGCTCAAGCCAGGGTCTTGGTCCCTGACAATGTAAGACCTAAGAAGCAAGCTGATGAAGCTATCCTAATATCTAACAAAATAAATGTCAAACTAAAATTAATAAAAAACTGACAGAGGAGGACATTACATATTCCTTACAGGAAACATCCATCAAAATAAAGTCTCAATTCTGAATATCTATGCCAAAATATAAGGGCACCCACATTTGTAGAAGAAACATTATTAAAGCTTAAACCACACATCAAAGCAGACACACAAATATTGTGAGACTTCACCACCCTACACACACCACTGAACAGGTCTGCCCAAAAGAAATTTAACAGAGAATTAAGGGAACTAACAGATCTTATGACTCAAATGAACTTAACAGACATTAATAGAACAGTTCATTCAAACAAAAAGGAACATCCCTTCTTCTCAGCACCTCATGTAACCTTTCCTAAAACTGACCACACACTCAATCACAAAGCAAATCTCAAAAGATACAAAATATTGACATATCCAACTTTATCTTATCTGATCTTTATGGGTTAAGTTAGAACCTAAAATAACATAAATTACAGAACACATACAGTCCTGTGGAAACTGAACAACTGTTAAATAAATCACTACTGGTTCAAGGAAGAAAAAAAATGAAAAAAAAATGACTCCCTAGAATTCAATAGAAATGAAAGTACAACATACCTAAACTCATGGGACACTAAGAAAGTAGTGCTAAGAGGAAAGTTCATAGCACTATGTGCCCACATAAAGAATTTGGAGAAATCTCACACTAATGACTAAACAGCACAGCTGAAAGCTCTAAAACAAAAAGATATAAACTCTCCAGGAGTAGTGGACAACAAGAAATAATCAAACTGAAGGCTCAAATCATTAAAATAGAAACAAAGAGAACAAAACGAGGAAGCATTAGTTTTTTGAGAAAACAAAACAAGATAGACAAACCCCTATCTAAACTAACCAAAGGCGGAGAAAGAATATCTAAGTCAATGAAATCAGAAATAAAAGAGGGAATATGACAATAGACATGGAGGAAATTTTAAAAAATCATTATATCATACTTCAAAAACTTGTATTCCATAAAATTAGAAAATCTAAAATAAATGGACAAATTTTTACCATGAATTCCAATTGTACTGAAAGAGATTCAGAGCCAGATATCAGAGAAAGGCTGAAATATCTGAGAGAGGAAACACCATAGTCAAATCTTTTTTTTTTATGTTGAGAACTTTTTATTATAATTATTACGAACAAAGAAGTCACACTTTGTATCCTGCATATCCTTATTCAAGATCCTTTCCCCCTCCCAACAAATCAGATCATTCTCTCTTCTCCACAACTCCCCATCCCCTCTTACCGCCCACCCGCCCCCGGCAGGTGGCAGGTGATCCCAAGTTCCCACTGTCCCAATATTGCTTAGTTCAGCCTCCACTCCTGGCAGATCTAGTTTTCTCACCCCAACCTCAAGACTGAGTCAAGTGTTCCTCTAGGGGGAGTGGAATCCAAAGAGTCTGTCCAGGGTGTTTCTGATCCCAAGCTTTTCAGTGGTTGTGGTTTGCAGCTTGTGCATGCTTTGCTTCTTTTCTTGCTTGTTTGTCTGTTTAGAGTCCACTAATGAGTGAGTACATCCCCTGCTTATATTTCTGAGTTTGTGATACCTCACTCAGGAGGATATTCTCCAAATCCATCCATTTGCCTGCGAATTTGAGGATATCGTTTTTTCTTACTGCTGAGTAGTATTCCATTGTGTAGATGTACCACAGTTGGTTAATCCATTCTTCAGTTGAGGGACATCTAGATTGTTTCCAGGTTCTTGCTATTACAAATAATGCTGCTATGAACATAGTTGAGATAATACCTTTGGAGCGTGACTGTGCATCTTTAGGGTATACACCCAGAAGTGGTATTGCTGGGTCCTTGGGGAGATTGATTCTCAATTTTCTGAGAAACCATCATATTGCATTCCAAAGTGGCTGAACAAGCTTACACTCCCACCAACAATGGAGGAGTGTTCCCCTTGCTCCACATCATCTCCAGCATAGGCTGTCCTCTATGTCTTTTATCTCAGCCAATCTAACAGGTGTCAGGTGGTATTTCAAAGTTGTTTTGATTTGCATTTCTCTGCTGGCTAAAGCTGATGAGCACTTTTTCAGGTGCCTTTCAGCCATTCATAATTCCTCTGCTGAGAATTCCCATTTTAGATCTGAACCTCATTTTTTGATTGGGTTATTCAAGGTTTGGGGCTCTAAATTCTTGAGTTGTTTATATATCTTAGAGACAAATCTTACACAGATGTTTTTTCAACTTTCTCGTCCTCTTTGCTGGTTGTGTCTATGCTGTTCTCCTATGGCACCTTAAATACCCTTCTTGCCAGCTGTATCTCATTCAGGTTAGGATTAAAGGCAGGAGCTACTTTATTTGGTAGTCAAACTTGAACTCATAGAAACACAGAAAGTTTTGTCTATGTAGTTACTGGATTAAGGGCTTAGGTGACCAAGCATATGTTTGCCCTGTGTTGGGATTAAAGGTGTGTACCATTGAAGTCCAGCTATTTGGACTTGTTCTCAAAGCTGAAGAACTTCCTGAGCCAAGTCTGCCTCAACGATGTTTTGACTGTGGTTGATGTCTTGGTGTACCAGGTTTTATTAAATAAGTAGCATATCGCCAGAAAATTTCTTGATAGACACCACATACCAAAAATATTTCAACAGCAGATAAAAACTAAATATACCCCAAATCCCCATTGAAATTGAAATAGTCATTAAAAAGTTTCCCAACAACAACAGCAAAAAAAGGCCATGGCCAGATAGTTTAAGTTCAGAATTCTACCAGAATTTCAATGAAGAGCTAATAACAATACTTCTCAAATTGTTCCACACAATTTAAACAGAAGGAACATTGCTAAACCCTTTCTGAGGCTACAGTTACACTAATACTCAAATCATACAAAAATGCAATAAAGAAATAGAATTACAAACTGATATCCCTCATAATCATTGATAAAAAATACTCAAATAGACAAATGGAATACAAGAATACATCAAAAAAGTCATCTACCATGATCAAGTAGACTTTGTCCCAGATATCCAGGCATGGTTCAACACATGAAAATCTGTCAATATAAACCATCATATAAACAAACTGAAAGGAAAAAAAGAAACCTGCATGATCATTTCATTAGATGCTGAAAAAGCCTTTGACAAAATTTAACACCCTTTATGACAAAAGTTTTGGAGAGATCAGGGATAAAAGAAACATACTAAGCATAATAAGGACAGTTTATAGTAAGTCAACAGCCAATATCAAACTAGAGAGAAACTAAAACTGATTACATTAAAATCAAGACCTAGACTAGTATTCACTCTCTCCATATCTATTCCAAACACTACTCAAAGTCCAAGCTAAAATTATTAGACAACATAAGGAGATCAAGAGGATACAAATTGAAAAGGAAGAAGTCAAACTTTTACTATTTGCAGATGATGTAATAGTATACATAAGTGACCCCAAAATTTCTACCAGGGAACTCCTACAGTTGATAAATACTTTCAGCAATGTGCAGGATATAAGATTAACCCAGAAAACAAAAAGGAGTAGCCCTCACATATATAACTGATGAGTTCACTGAATAAGAAAACAGGGAAACATCCCCCTTTACAATAGCTACAAACAGTATCAAATAACTTTGAGTAATTCTAATTAAGCAAGTAAAGAACAAAGCTTTAAGTCTTTGAAGAAAAAGATTGAAGAAGATATCAGAAAAAAAAGAAAGATTCTCCTATGCTCTTGGATAGGTAGGTTCAACATGGTAAAAATGACAGTCTTACCAAAAGCAATCTGTAGATTCAATGCAATCCCCATCAAAATCCCAATACAATCTTGCACAGACCTCACAAGAACAATAATCAGCTTCTTATGGAAAAAATAAAAACCCGGAGAGCCAAAACAATCCTGTAAAAGAAAGAAACTTCTGAAGGCATCAACAATCCCAAACTTCAAACTCTACTATAGAGCTATAGTAATAAAACAACTTTGTATTGGCATAAGGATAGACACATGGATCAATAAAATCAACTTGGAGACTATGACATTAATCAACATACCTATAAACATCTTATGTTTGACAAAATAGCCAAAATTACACAATGAAACAAAGAAAGCATCTTCAACTAAGGGTGTTGGCATAACTGAACGCCAACATGTAGAGGAATGAAAATAGATCCATATATATTGTCAGTCCCAGAACTCAAGTCCAGATGAATCAAACACTTCAATATAAAGCCAGCTACACTCAACATGACAGAAGATAAAGTGGGAAGTAGCCTTGAACATGTGGGCAGAGGTGACCATTTCCTTAACACAATGCCAGCAGCACAGAAACTCAGAGCAAAAATTAATAGATGGGACCTTCTGAAACTGAGAAATTTGTATAAGGTAACGGACACCGTCAATAAGATAAAGATGACAGCATACAAAATGTGAAAAGATATTCAACCACTCACATCTGACAAAGGGCTAATATTCAATATATACAAAGAACTCAAAAACTAAGTCATCAAAATACCAAATAATTTGATTTAAAAAAATGAAGGATAGACCTACCAGACCTATGGAAAAACACACAGACAAGCTGACCAGAGCTAATCAGAGCTCGTAGACTATGGACTGACACATGGCGAACCCACCTGGAACTGAACTAGGTCCTCTGAATGTAGGTGAAAATTATGTTGCTTGGTCAGTATGTGGGGTCTCAGGCATGAACCTGAACTGCATGAACTGGCTTTTTGGAGACCCTTCCCTATGGAAGGATACCTTGCTCAGCATTGATGTGGGTGCTAGGCAGGGTTGAGGTGGGGTGTCTGGCCTCAACTTAGTATGCCAAACTTTGTTGACTTCCCATAGGAGGCCTTACACTCTCTGAGAAGTGCCTGGGGAGTGGGATGGTGGGAATGGGAGGAGCAGAGGAAGCGGGAAGTATAGTTGGTATGTGAAAAGAAAAAAAATACAATAAAATAAAAGTTGAGAAGCTACTGGTGGAAGAGGATTTGGAAGGAGCTATTGAGAGGAACAGGAGGTGGGTATGATCAAAAAGTGCTACATGATAGTCTCAAAGAATTAATACAAAGATGTATTTAAAATAGAAAAATAGGAATCATGACACTTAATAAGGACTTTGTGTTTGCCATTTTTATACTTGTATTTGCTTTGAGACTGAATCTTACTGGTACTTGCCATATAAACCAAAGTAGCTCCAGGTAGCCGAGAGAAATGGACTGCAGGATGTAAATGTTCAATTTGCAATTAAAAATGAAGAAATGATAAATTTTTGTGAGCGTACTTGAGTTTATATAACTGGCTCTGCCAATGAGTGTGGGCATGAGTATCTTCTGGAACTGAGTAGCATCATCTAAACAGAATCCCTAGAATTAGAAGTTTGATAGGAGATATATTTGATATAGTGAGACATCCACATCAAGACATGGGTTATGCCAGAGTACGGTTTATGACTTGTACCTTTAGAACTTTAGAGTTGTGTCTTGATGTAGCTCTTAGAGGGTAGATAGAGGAAATGTCGGTTCTCCTTGTGGCAGTCTTTGGGGTCATTATGTCTCTTATCAGGCTCCTTTCATAGATGAATTGCATTTGTCTCACTCTCTCTGGACAATGTAGTGCAAGGCATGATTCATGTCCACCTTTCTTCTCAATCAGGGTTGCAGTACTACTAACCCCACAGGAAATAGTTGTCTTTGCTCTTAAGTATCTCCTCATCAGAAGGCTTTATTATATTTTACACACATGGGAATACAAAGTAAATAAGGATGCTGAAAGCAGCCAGGGTAGATACATCTTTCAAAGATTCTGCCAAGATCTGTCAACCCAAGCCTCTATATAACCAATGACAAACATTGTGTTGACACATTTCTGAATTTCCCAGGAAATAATTAACAGCAAATGTCAAGGAAGGCTGGTGTAGTAATTTTAAACAAATAAAAATCTAATTTCAAGCACCCAGAAACTCTTTGCCTTGGAGACACACATCAGAGATAATACAATTTGCACAATTATTCAAGATTGTATGTTTCCTAGACATGACGGAATTTTGTTATTTTTCTTTAATTTTGAAAACAAACAGCTAGAAACTAATCCAGAAGAAGCTGAAGACAGTTCATGGTAGAAAATGTGTACAACACAGTGGAGTGAAGTATGAGTGGCCCTTGAGTTAAATAAAAGTAGGTTCAAATTCTGACACAAATACTAAATGACACCCTGGCCTTCAGCTCATAAATTAACACTTTATGTTTGATACTGTGAAATATAATCTTCCAGAATGCAAAGCAATTGAATAATATATGAATATCCTGTGAGTGCTGAAGCAAATTTGGTATCAGCGACAGAAGGAAGAAGGTTCATAAAAGAATATGTTTGTTGAACAGATGTTCTAATTCCCTCCCACACTGATACACACACGGTAGGTGTCCACAAATTGTATTTTTCTTACTTCCGTTTACATTGAACTCCATTTTGCATTCATCTTTGTGTATATGTGCTCTATATTATAGACAGGAAATGGAAAATTGAAGTAGCGGCAGTTTAAATTGATATGTTTTCTTGCAGATAAAGCTTGCCAACCCTGTCCTCACAGTACTTGAAAATGCTTTCATATATTCACACATACATTATGAACCTATTTCACAACAGGAGCTTAGGAGCATTGTGAAAGGCATACCACTAATCAGACATGTAGCTGGCACTGAGAAGTAGCACTTCTGTTCAGAAGTTTGGTGAATGAAGATGTGAAATAATAGTAGCATTATATTATAAATGAATTAGAAATTACACAGGAATTTATGAAATTCAAGCGTCCCAACTATGAATTTATCTATAAACCTCTAGAGACTGCTGTGCTCAGCAAAAGAATTTTTGTAACAATTCAAATCAAATACCTTATTATTGTGGATTAAAAATTTATGAGTTATGTATATTGGATCCTGAATAAAATTTTCATGTGCTGATACAAATATTTTGCTGGCCAAGGGTTTCATCTGATTGATTCAAGACCTTTTTTCTCCTTCCAGTTTCTAATGGAATTCTAATTTTTATCCATTAATTTTTTTCCTTGTCTTTATTTATATTCTAATAGTCTACATTAAATGAAATATCTTGGGACAGGGTCAGTTTTAGATTTTTAAAAGATGATACAATAACAAAACTACTATGTCTATTAAGAAGCTAGAGTAGACTGTTGTCAAGTGATCTAGAACTGCAAAGCATACAGAATGTCCAGGGCTGGAATTAAAGCTTGGAAGAGATGGCACTTGTTAGTAAGGCTGATGAGTTGAGTTTGAACCTCACAATCCCCATTAGAAAGAAGAGTACCAAATCCTCCAAGTTAACTTCTGACCTCTGTACATTATCTATGTAATTAACATCCCCTATAAAAGAGTACATGTTAACATTATTTTGTGTAAATCTTATGCTTTATGTCATCTCTGAAACTAAAACTATAATGTTATTTTCTCCTCATAGTGATTTATCCAGAAAAATCAGGAAAAGTAAATATTAATCTTTTCATTTTTGACATAATGGCCCACTATAAAATATTTTATTTGCTTAGTCCTGCAAACATCTTCCCAAAAAAGAAAGACAAGCACTTTTGGGAACATGGAAATTACTTACAGAAGCCATGTGAAAGGCTAATAATCTGAGGCATGGCAATTTTAATGGTTTTTGACTTGACATATCTATAAGTTCAAGGTAGAGCTGAAGTGAGGTCTCATTCAAGTTTTATGATAATAGAGCATCAAAGATAGAAATTATGAGCAACTGTCTATTCACGTCCAAATCACATGCAAAAATTTAACTTCTGTGTAAACATTTCTGACTGATTTTTTAATTATTCAAATGTCTTGTAATACTAAAAATATTTATACTTCTTTCTTAGTTCTGTACTTAAAATGATGGTGGTGGCAGTAGTGGTAGTGGTGGCGGCAGTGATGAAGAGGAGGAAAGCAATAATAGCATGTCTTGTTATTTTCTTATGGAGCTATTAGGATGATTGAATAAAATATTACACATTAGGTCTATATAAATACCCTGGTACATGCATGAATATGGCATGGTCAAGAATAATGAAAATATAAAAACATCAAACTTTGACTTTTATTTTATACCTTATCATTATCACAAAGAGAGAGTTTTAGCCATAGATTTAAGGTGTTAGAATTACAACTTCAATGTAAATTATCAAACTACTTTTATCTATCAGTATGTGCATTGAGGTTATTACATTAATAGAGTTGAGACTAGAACTCATGATGACCAAACTGTATGACATTAAAGGCACATGGGAGTATCTTTGAAAAAGAATGGAAATTAGTTTATATCTCAAGACTGGGCAACTTACATTTGACACATTCAATTACTGGTGTCTGGACTTGGTGCTGATGCTAAAAACAATGAAGCCAGAGCTTTTTATTAAGCAAACATCCCAGCTGCAGGTAACTGCAGGGGTAAATTTGTCAGACACTTGAATTTCTAATGCAAAAATAATATAGGAAAATCTCATCACCTTCTTTAGAAGTTTCATAAAAATCTTCCAAATGGCATGGTGTGCATTTGACAAGCATTCTAAATGAATAAAGAGGCTAAACCATAGGATAGGCATAAGTTCTGGTTGAATTAAGTGCATCAAATACATACCAACAGCATATTATTGCTTTGAACATTAGCACTCCTTTATAAAGGAATAAGACATTCATTTTTTTCTATCTAAGCAACTTAATGTTCAGTGTCTAAAACAGGTTTTCAAATGCAATTTAACAAGAGAATGCTATTTAAAATAATTAATTTGAAAACTCCATTATAGATTTTTTCAAACTATCTTAAGAGATATATTCTACTTTTGATCTTCAAAATAGCTCTGTGGAAAACACATGCTGTTTTTAAGTTACAGTTCAGTAAACAATAGTCCAATAAAGTAATTGTATCCTTAGTTTAAAGTCTTATAGATAATGATTGAAAATATCATGATTAGATATTCACCTCCTCACCCTTGTCTCTAATTCTAGTAGATAAATAAACCTCTCTGATTTACCTTTATTACTCAGTGCTTGTGTTCAGAAGCATCTATACCATTAACAGCAGTATGAGTTTACAATCCCAAAGGTTAATGCTGGATCCTTGGGGAGACTGATTCCCAGTTTTCTGAGAAACCACCATACTGCACTTTAGAGTGGCTGAACAAGCTTACACTCCCACCAACAATGGAAGAGTGTTCTCCTTGCTTTGCATCCTCTTCAGCATAGGCTGTCATCTGTGTTTTTAATCTTAGCCATTCTGACAAGTGTAAGGTGGTATCGAAAAGTTGTTTTGATTTGCATTTCTCTGATGGCTAACTCTAAAGATGCACATTTGCACCCCAAAAGCATTAGTTCAGCTATGTTCATAGCAGCATTATTCATAATAAATATTCGCAAGAACCTGAAAATAACATAGATATCCCTCAATGGAAGAATGGATCAACAAACTGTGATACTTCTACACAATGGAGTACAACTCAGCAGTAACAAAAAAATGTTATCCTAAGCTTTGCAGGCAAATGGATGGATTTGGAGAATATACTCCAGATCAAGGTCTCACAAACCCAGAAAGATAAGCAGGGGTTGTACTCACACATTAGTGGACTTTAAACAAAAAGCAAAGCACACTCAAGGTGCAAACCACAATCACTGAACAGCTTGGGATCTGAAGCACCTTGGAGCCCATTTCCTCCAGAGGAACACCTGACCCAGTCTTCATTTTAGGATGAGGAAATAGGACTTGCCTAGAGTAGATAGTGAACTAATCCACCTTGGAACCTCTTACCCTTTCTGGGTAGGGGATGGGAGAATGTGAAGAAGAGAGACTGACCAGCAGGGGTCGGGAGGGGGAAGGGAGTTTGTACATGAAGATACATGGATAAAAAATGAGACTTTATTCTATATTTAAAAAAAGGGTAATGCTATTATTATGTGAGATGTCTTTTTTTTTAAGGAGAAACACATCTTTTTTTATTTTATTTTATTTTATTTTTTTCTTTATTTTGTATTTATCAAAAAAAAAGTAAAAAGAATTTAAAAAAAAATGCCGAAGAGTTAACAATAACTATACAGAGGATAATAATCATAAGCATGGCTTATCAAGGGTGGAAATGCAAATAAGATTACTACACATATATTTTCTTTGTGTTCAGCTTTCCCTCTGAATTTTTTTTTCCCATCCCTGTATATCCTTATTGAAGGTCTCTTCCCCCTCCCACCCCATCTGATCATTTTTCTTCTCTGCAACTCCCCATCCCCTCCCTTGGCAGGGAGCAGACAGAACTTGTTAGAAGAGAAAGTGGGAAATACACTTCTACAAATTGGCACAGGCCACCACTTCCTAAATATAACACCAGTGGCACAGGCACTAAGACCAACAATCAATAAGTGGGATCTCCTGAAGCTGGGAAGCTTCTGCAAAGCCAAGGACACTGTCAATAGGACAAAATGCCAGCCTACAGAATGGGAAAAGATTTTC
>PVIH01027232.1:0-17328 GCA_004025045.1 Sigmodon hispidus | reverse complement strand
GATAAACACCTTCAGCAATGTAGCAGGATACAAGATTAACTCAAAGAAATCAGTAGCCCTTCTATACACTAAAGATAGAAGAGCTGAAAAAGAAATAAGGGAAACATTACCCTTCATAATAGCTGCAAATAGTATTAAATACCTTGGAGTAACTATAACCAAAGAAGTAACAGACCTATTTGACAAAAATTTTAAATCAATGAAGAAAGAAATTGAAGAGGATATCAGAAAATGGAAAGCGCTCCCATGTTCCTGGATTGGTAGGATCAACATAGTAAAAATGGCAATTCTACCAAAGGCAATCTACAGATTCAATGCACTGCCCATCAAAATACCAACACAATATTTTTTAGACCTTGAAAGAACAATACTCAATTTTATTTGGAATAACAGGAAAGTCAGAATTGCCATAACAATTTTACTCAACAAAAGAACCTCAGGAGGTATCACCATCCCTGACTTCAAGTTATACTATAGAGCTGTAGTAATAAAAACAGCCTGGTACTGGCGTAAAAACAGACTTATGGACCAATGGAATAGAATTGAGGATCCAGACATTAACCCAAAAACCTTTGAACACCTGATCTTTGACAAAGAGGCCCAAAACATTCAATGGAAAAA
Organism: Sigmodon hispidus; assembly: GCA_004025045.1. Classification (NCBI taxonomy): domain Eukaryota; kingdom Metazoa; phylum Chordata; class Mammalia; order Rodentia; family Cricetidae; genus Sigmodon; species Sigmodon hispidus. Next base: position 16,707 of record PVIH01027232.1, on the reverse strand, counting down.
AGATAGTATATTTAACAAATGGTGTTGGCATAGCTGGATGGAAGTGTGTAGAAAAATGCAAATAGATCCAAGCCTGTCACCCTTCACAAAACTCAAATCCAAGTGGATCAAAGACCTCAACTTAAACCCAACCACTTTGAACTTGATAGAAAAGAAAGTGGGAAATACACTTCTATGAATTGGCACAGGCCACCTCTTCCTAAATATAACACCAGTGGCACAGGCACTAAGACCAACAATCAATAAGTGGGATCTCCTGAAGCTGGGAAGCTTCTGCAAAGCCAAGGACACTGTCAATAGGACAAAATGCCAGCCTACAGAATGGGGAAAGATTTCCACCAACCCTACAAGTAATACAGGACTGATCTCTAAAATATATAAAGAGCTCAAGAATCTAGAGCCCAAAACCTTGAATAACCCAATCAAAAAATGGGGTACAGATCTAAAAAGAGAATTCTCAGCAGAGGAACTACGAATGTCTGAAAGGCACCTGAAAAAGTGCTGTTCATCTTTAGCCATCAGAGAAATGCAAATCAAAACAACTTTGAGATACCACCTAACACCTGTTAGATTGGCTAAGATAAAAGGCACAGATGACAGCCTATGTTGGAGAGGATTCGGATCAAGGGGGACACTACTCCATTGTTGGTGGGAGTGTAAGCTTGTTCAGCCATTTTGGAATGCATTATGGCGGTTTCTCAGAATATTGAGAATCAATCTCCCCAAGGACCCAGCAATACCACTTCTGGGTATATACCCTAAAGAGGCACATTCACACTCCAAAGGTATTAGCTCAACTATGTTCATAGCAGCTTTATTTGTAATAGCAAGAACCTGAAAACAACCTAGATGTCCCTCAACGGAAGAATTGATTAACAAACTGTGGAACATCTACACAATGGAATACTACTCAGCAGTAAGAAAAAATGATATCCTAAAATTGCCAGGCAAATGGATGGATTTGGAGAATATCCTCCCAAGTGAGGTATCACAAGCTCAGAAAGATAAGCAGGGGATATACTCACTCATTAGTGGTCTCTAAACAAACAAACAAGAAAAAAAGCCAAACATGCCGAAGCGGCAAACCACAACCACTGAACAGCTTGGGATCAGAAACACCCTGGACTGACCCTTTGGATCCCACTACACCTATAGGAACACCTGACTCACTCTTGAGGGAGGGGGGACAAAACTGGATTTGCCAGGAGTGGAGACTGAACTAAGCATTATTGGGTCAGTGGGACCATAGGACTATCTGCTGCCTGCCCAGGAAGGAGATGGTGAGTTGTGGAGAAGAAAAAATGACCTGATGTGATGGGATGGGGAAGGGACCTTGAATAAGGATATACAGGGATGGAAAAAAAAATCCAGAGGGAAAGCTGAACACAAAGTAAATATATGTGTAGCAGTCTTATTTGCATTATCATCCTTGATAAGTCATGCTCATGATTTTTATCTTCTTTATAGTTATTGTTAACTCATCAGCATTTTAAATTCATTTTAGTGTTTTTCTTGATAAATACAAAATAAATAAAGAAGAAGGAAAAAACAAACAAACAAACAAAAACCAAACAAACAAACAAAAAAAGAGTCAGAAATATACCTGTTCCCCCATGTTAGGAAGGAGTTCCACAAAAATACCAAGCTAATAGTCATAACATATATGCAGAGGACTTGATGCAGGCCTCATAATTGCTGCTTCAGCCATGTAAATCCTACATAGTTGTGGAATATTTTTTTAAAAAGTATATTATATTTGTTTCTTCTGTGGAACATTTATTTAATGATGCAAAGATGTGTTGCATTCTTTTGTTGCATTTGTTTAACTCTGTGAAGCTGTGCTACTTTGCCTGTCTAAAACACCTGATTGGTCTAATAAAGAGCTGAACAGCCAATGATGAGGTGGAAGAAAGGAAGGACAGGTGGGGCTAGCAGGCAGAGAGGATAAATAGAAGGAGAGATCTGGAAGGAGAGATCAAGAAATGAGAAAAGGAGGAGGGAGGGATGCAAGGGGCCAGCCACCCATCTACACAGCCAGACATGGAGAAAGGAGAAAAGAAAGGTATACAGAAATAGGGAGGATAAAAGCCTAGAGGAAAAGGATAGACATAATAATTTAAGGAAAGTTGGCTAGAAATAAGCCAAGGCATTTATAAGGCATTAATAAGTAAGAATTAAGTTTTTGTGTGTATTTATTATTTGGCATCTTGGTGATGCCCCCCCCAAAGAGCAAAAGTGTAAAAAGCAACCAATAATGTTTAATGCATGCAGAACACCTTTCTTAAGGGAACATTCTTAGCATCTGCTTGTACTGTGACTTCTTGTGGTTCTTACATGTTTGTTCTCTGTCTGAATTTCAATAGCCTCCTTCACAGTTAGGCTCTGTATAGATTCTTTCTATACAGAGGAAGGAAGCCTTCTGTTCAGGCTCTGCTACCCTGTGCTGGATTGCGTATCTACAAAAAACTACCTGCCTGATTATGGTATCTTGTTATGCACTAGGGAGCCCATACCAAATATCTGCTTTTTCTTGCTCTACCTGTTTCCAGAACAAGAAAGTACTAGAACAGTTAGAGGAAGGGAGGAGAAGAGGCAAGAAGGAGGCTGAGTAAAGAGGGAAGGAAGGAAGAAGAGGAGATGGAAAGAAACATGACTTAAAATATGGATGAGTGCCTTAGCTCCATGGTGATTCACCTAGATTTGTACATGGGATCAGGAGACAGTGGAGGTTGAATCGTTACTGCCCCTTTCCTGTAGCACTGGGTCTTCAGCAGAGTGTGGTCTGGTGGATTTCCTTTCTTCAGGGGGTAAGCTCCAGTGGGGAAGAGACTGGGTGGGTCTAAAGTAATAACACATTGATATGAACTGAAATTCTGTGCTGTTTTCTAGCTCCTGAAATAGGTATGGTGCCTTTTCCCAAGTGTGGCATTCAGTATGAATGGTCAGTTGAGCACAATCTAGAGTCCATGGGAAAGAGAGTCTCAGTTATCTATATTGGATTGGCATGTAGGCAAGTATGTTGGGGATTGTCTTTTTATTATTTTTATCTATTTTAATGTGCAACCATATTGTAAATAAAAACATCACACACCAAAATTAACTAGACCCAAAGTCTATACAACTTCATGAACTTATATACAGTTAGAATTGACATTCAGAACAAGGCTGAGGAGGAGGGATAAAATCCTTGAAATAGGTCTGAACCCTAATATCACTACATGAGCACAAAAGTAGGCTGGTTTAGCCACCAAGGCTTCTCGGTACAGAGTTCTGACCTGACCTGATAATTATCACAAGGAGATACATTATTAGGATCAATAGTTATTCAAGCAACTTATTTTTTTTTATTTTTATTTTTTTCAAGCAACTTATAAATGCAAGAAATGGAGAAAGGATCCACTTGTCTGGAATGGAGCTTCCTTCCAGGTGGTGGAAAAGGAGAGAGAAAGAGAGGGAAGGAGGGAGGGATGGAGGGAGGGAGGGAGAGGGAAAGACAGAGAGAGAGAGAGAGAGAGAGAGAGAGAGAGAGAGAGAGAGAGAGAGAGAGAGAGAGAGAGAGAGCTGTCCTCATGGTGCAGAACTTTAAACTGTTTTTGGACCTGCCTTAAGGCTACAGCTTCAAAATTCATAGGTGAAGCCCAAACCTGTGCTGGCCCAGAGATCATGCCCTCAGATCAGAGAGGTGCTGAATCTCACTACATGGAGTCCTTGAGTCACCCAAAAGGAGCCATCCTAGAAATCAGGTTCAGGGGATGTGTGCAGCAAACAAGATTGAGAGAAATGATCCGGGTAAGGGACTGCAAGCCTGAAACAAAGTGGCATCCTCCAGCCTCTTAGGGTCTGATTGTCTGACTGTGCTCGTTTCAGCCACTGATTAGGTAGATGTCTCTTGCTTTTATGCTGCTTTACTGCCCAATAATATCTTTTCAAAGGAAAGTATCATTTGGGGGCCACACCAGAGGGAACTGATACCTTCTCTTAACATCTTGCTATATTCATTCTCCAGAGTACAAATGTTCAGATGTTCAGTTTTGTATTGCAACCAACCTTTTTTTTTTTTCTGAGTCCGGACATTTTTGTTCCCAATTTTAAAGACACCAGACTTACCAAATCTGTTTCTTCTCATCTCTTGGACGTTCCTGCTTCCTCTACTCTGTCCAGGCATTTGCCATCCTTTTCAGTGTGTGCCATATGTTGTCTCTCCCACTTTCACTAGAGATTCTCCTGTCTTTAGGACTCACTGTATTCTGCAATAGACTCTCAGTATGACTGGGTAGATACTGGGCTACTCTAAGAAGTCTGGGTTGAGGTCTGAGAGTTTGCATTGCCGTTAAGTACCCAGGGATGCTAATATTCTTGTCCACCTTGAGAATCATTGTTTGGAAATAACAATTTGCATCCTTACCTAACTTGTTATCCAGTGGTCTTGTCATTCTTCAGTTATGTCACATTAGTGAGACACTGTAGTGATATATTGTATATCTAATAAAGTTTGCCTGAAAATCAGAGTACAGAGCCACCCACTGATTTATTTAGCCATGAAGGTCAGAGAGTGGTGACTCACACCTTTAATCCCAACACTCGGGAGACAGAGATTCATCTGGATCTCTGTAAATTCAAGTCCAAACAGCCAAGTCATAGAGGCACATGCCTTTAGCCCTAGCACTAGGAAACTTGAAGGAGGCAGGAGTTCAGCCCTTTGCTCTGGACTCTTCTCTGCTTTTCTTCTTCCCAGAATTTTCCTTGTCTGGTTGCCCCACCCATACTTCTTGCCTGGCTACTGACCAATCAGAGTCTTATTAAGATAATATGAGTAACACATATCTCTTTGAAGAGTGCTCACTCCTCTATTTGGTCAACTTCTATTCCTTCTCATGCTCTCAGGGCAGGGGTCTCTGTCTTGAATTTATGATAATCTTCCATTATTGCTTTCATAGATCCACAGTCTCTCTGAGTAGTCACCATGAGGCTTGATTACTGTGCTTTTCAGTTCATGCTGTTCACCCTCATTAGCCCAATGACCCAAAAAGAAAGAAGTCATAGCTCCAGTTTATACCTGTTCAAGGTAGCTACATCAGTAGCTTGCCTATATGATGTTCAGCAAAATTTGCTGAATGAATGCATGACTACACAAATGTATGATAATTCCAGGGCTGTCAGTGTTACGGTATTCTCTTATCAGACTCAGCCATTTTATATTTTCTAATTTTTTTGAAAAATATCAAGAATATTCTATCATAAAGTTTCCTTTCATGTATGCTACAGAGGAGCAGGTGGTAGTGTGTGGGACAAGGTGAAGGGGCTTCACTTCCAAGAGCCTCAGTGAGATCCCTGTCTCTAGAATGTGTACAACCCTCCAAACAGTTAAGTCAGAGAAGCAACACAGCCCATGGTTTTAGCTCCTTACAACTACACTTGAGTATTTGGGAACAGGGAGGAGAATTATATCATTAATAATACAAAACGTTTCATTGAGTAAAATTATAAAATGTACATTAATTTGAATACAATGAAACTCAACACAAATTTCTTGGTGATGTGCATTGATCAGAATCACCTATAGGGAGCCAAATGAGATGAGTCAGCAGGAAAAGGAACTTGCTACACAGGACTGGCTACCAAAGCTTGGTACCTGAGACCTGTGCCAAGGTGGAAGGAGAGAATTGACTTCACAAAGCTGTCCTCTGACCTGTGCACATTCCATGGCATGTGTGATCTCACACGTGTATCACAGAGAGAGAGACAGAGAGAGACACCCCCCATACACAGAGATAGACAGAGTGCACCTCAGCTCTCAGCTTTTTGCTGTTGGAATGAGACTGAGTCCCATCAGTTCCACAGATGAATTTATAAATCATCTCTGGCTCTGACCTTCTTCTCACCTTTATTCAGGCTTTATAAAATGATCTTGCATTTCCAAAATGCTGCATCTAAGGCCCTTCCAGAGGCTAACTCCTCCCTGTGGGAAGGCATTCACTTGAAACCCAGGAAATAAACTCATAGGAGTTATCAAGGGTGTTGAAGCTATCCCTTGTTCCTGTTGGTATGCCTTTTTCGTGTATGCTTGAATTGAGTGCTTCTAAATTGCCTGATGTAAGATGTGATCATTTCTGCCCAGATTTGCAGTCGTGAGTTCCAAGGCAGCTCAGGCCTATAAATGTGAGCACTGTCCTGACCCTCTAGCTCTGTGTCCAGACTGTCTCCCATCTGGCCAAGGCCTGGATTTAATTGAACAGGAGTCTGACCCTGTGCCTAGGATTTTGTTAGCCTATAGCCTGAACAGTGGAGGATGGAGCACTTTCCTCAATAAAGCATCCCAGGCATGGTATTTCTGAACAGACATTCAGAGAACTCCACACACAGCATACAAGGAGGCCATGAAAACCAAATGTGTTTTATTTATAAGTCCCTGTGCTCCTCCTCCAACCTCCCAAAGAAAAAAAAATTGCAAGCAGAGAATGCAAATAATTTTTCAAATCGATCGTTTTATGAAAATGCCTGTTTTTATTCTATGTTTTTTAAGGACTAGAGAATCACATAAATGACAATTCCAGAAACCATAGATTTATGACTTTTTTACTTTCCAAATATGTTGGCACAGAGTAAAAAAAAATAAAATTTTGTAATTTCGGGAAGAGAATAATGTACTTTTTTATTAAAATGGAAATGACACACTGCTGCATATCTAAGTTGATTTAGCGTTTTTATTAGTTATATAACTGTTTTAATACCTCACTAACTATTGCATTCTCCCTTAAGGTTTCCATTGTTCACATACCCTGGAAACAAATTGATAATTCTGAAAAAAATAAAGTATTTCTTGGTTGTTTGCTAACAGCAGAATAGCAATCAGTCACCACAGGGTTACTACAATGGGCACCATTATATCTGGGTCCTTATCAATTTCACTATATGGGTAAGTATTATTGCTATGTACCGGAACTCCTTTGGTGTTATTGCTTAATTTTAATTGTGATTGTAAAATGTGAACAATGTAGATCTTTAAACCACAATTAAACACCTGCTATACTTGTTGTCTGTTGGCATTTAAAGATATATTGAGTATTTAAAAACTGCTGATTCAGATATTTCATGGAGTATAAAAATAGATTTTACTATGAGAGCAAGTCCCAGCTGAAGCAGGAGGAAGTTCTAGAGAAGTTTTTGGAAGTCAGATACACGGTGGGTCCAAACTTGAGTTTGATAAGAAAACACAGACCCCATAGAAAGTGAAATCATTTCTCAGTGTTTCTACCTCCGCCTGCAGATTTTCTTAGCCCTGGGAATCTGACTCTGTCCCACTGACAACTTGTTAATGAAGAACCTCCTGGAAGCACCTGCCCGATGTTGATGAGATATTAATAGGAGAAATAACAGAGTTAGAGAGGCGCAGGGGAGGGTGCTGAGCAGAAGGGGTAATGATCTCAGATTTCACCCTCAGGTCCCAGTCCAAATCAAATGTGAAAAATAGGTGGCTATGGCTTTCCAGGCCTAAATTGGACAGACAAAGTTGCGGGGGTTGAAGTTCCCCAACAGTCATATCAGACTGAGCTCAGATCCCTGAGCTGGATCTGCACCCTCTGAACTGATGGTTTTCTTTCTTTTTTCATTTTCCTGATGAGTAAGTGGGTTTAGACATCATCTCCATCATCATAATTAACCATTTACACAATGTCTGCTAATCACTGTACTAGCTTTTGAGTTTTCCAATCGCACTTAACACAGTGCTGTCTGCCTAAGCTTGGTTTCCCTGGAAAATAGCATATCTTGTTTTAATTTCCCAGAAGTGTTTTTATAAACAGTGAAGAAGGGAGCAGTGTGGCTGGGACAATGCAGTAATGAGAGAATCTTTCCTTGGAGAAATAGGACCTCAGGTTGTACTTGAGACGCAGGAAAGAATCAATTATACTGGGTCATATTCATCTAAGTTTAATTTTTTACTTACAAAAAAATCCAGATCAAAATAGATTTACAAATCCCAAGTTTACATTTCAAGTAAACAAATCTGAGGGTGGGTGGTGAGCTCCTGGGCTGTGGGGAGGTTCATGGGAAACCAGCACACTTTCTGCAGAGACTGCAGAACATTCAGCTATGAGGAACTGGAAGAGGGGGACCATAGGCAAGCAAGGTCTCCGTGTGTGGGAGGTGTTTTGGGAGGGCTAGTATGTGAGATATCCACATTCCCAGAATTTGGAAATCTGAAATAGCTCAGGAAGAAAAGAGAATAGCTTTGATGAATTGGGAACTGGTCGATTATGAGTTAAAATTTACCATTGGACTAGGAAGTGGGTGGGAACACAAAATCTCATGTCTTTATGGCCTGCAGTTGGTAATTGCTGTGCGGGAGAATAAAAGTTTTGTCTGGGATAGAGGAGACTGTTTTGGGACTTGCTTTGGACCTAAGTAAGTTTATACTCACTATTACAATCAATAGTGCAGTGATATATGAATTAAATAATACATTTATTAGTATACAAAATAATGTTTACTATAACATTCTTGTACATATATACCATCATAACTTTTGTTCCCACCTCCCTATAGACAATTGGTTCTCTTTGACCACACAAATTGCCCTACATCTGCCTTTATATTATATCTGTGCCTGTGATTTTAGCTTATATATACATAGTTCAATCTAGATTCCACATGAGGAAATAAACAGTGTTTTGCTTTTAACCCCTTGTTTATTGTCTCTTATTTCCCCCTTATATTAGACCCATTTATTTCCCATTATAGCCTTTTTGTTTTTTATGTCATATATGTATATGATTTCAGGCTATATTATACTCATGAGTGGAAAATGGGATATTTGTCTTTTAAGTCTGGCTCACTTCACTTAGCATAAATAACACCAGTTTTCCAACCATTTGTTTTTTGCAAATGACAGTTTAATTATTCTTTATAGACAAATAAAACCCCATTATGTACATATATATAATTTGTGTTTATATTAATATTTTTTGCATGTTTTTGTAACTTATTTTTACATTTATCTGCTTATTTTGTGTGTGAGTGTGCATGTGTATGAGTGTGGGCAACTGCGTATTATGGCACACATTTTGAGTTGGACTAACACATGGGTGTTGGTATTCTCCTTCTACCATGTGGCTTTCAGGGATGGAGCTCATCTTTATGAGTTGTGTATATCTTCCCTGTGTATTCTATATGTTATATTTGGATTCACAAAACCTAGGCATGGTATAGTTCTGTGTACAAAGCTTATTCTCAAGCAGGTTGCCAAGAAAGAATAAAAAGGAGCTTGTCTGTGGGGACTACCAGCACTCTGTTAGACCTGAGCTATTTAAATACTCTTCTTTGACCAACACTAGTCCTTTGTGTAATATTTTTAAATAAACAGCAAATAATGATAATTTTTTAGGAAAAAAGCATAGCTTTGTTGAACATAAAAACTTGGACTTATATTTTATATGGATATTATAAATATAATTAAAAAGTATTTTTAATAATTTTATAAAATATGTCTTTAATATATTAGAAACAGAAAAATAGAGCAGCCCCTCACCAGACCATTGTGGGAATCATTGCTTTAGACTTCTGTCTCAGGCCTAGGATATAGGTTGTTGTGAGAATCAAGGAGTCATACATGATAATGTATCATTCTCTATTGATGTTCTCACTCTGCTCATACACTCCTAGGAAGACCCTACTTTCCCATCCTGCCAGAGAATGTAAGGGAAGACAAGAAAGACAGGTATATTCTCCACAATCCTTGGGTTGTGACCCAGCTGCCATGCAGAGCTTTCCCGGATGTTTAATTTGGGCACAGGTCCCAATGGCAGATGGTCCTTGAAGAATGTACAACACATTGCCCTTTGGCTTCCAGCTCTCTGGTTTGCAGTCTTAACTCCCACATGGAATATATTTGTGGGTGTGAACAACATGATGGCAGGGATACTGCTGAAGCTCAGTTGTGTTCAGGTTTCTGGGGGATTGACAGGGCAATGCTCAGAGTCTCTTTGGCATGCCCTTCAATCACCCAACTGATCATTTTATGATGCAAATTGAGGTCATTAACCTGACCTAGATCTGCTATGGTTAGGATTACTGCTTTGAGGACTTCATTGTTGTCAGCTGCTATTCACTATACCATCAAGATGCCAGAATATTACAGGAGCATCTCTAGACTCTATAGAAAGGTCAGGAACTTTTTTTACTTACTGAAAAACAGAAAAGCTTTTAGACTCTTTCCTAAGTCAGTTGGCATTTTATAGTCCTCGGTCACTTTTAGAAGGAGACAGTGTCTTTGCCCTTCTCCAGAGCCCACTCCCCATGACTGATTTGTGTTTGTTAGAATAATAGCATTCTCTGTAGCTGGGGGCTCAGCCAGACTCAACTGAACCCAGCTTCAGCTTTCCCAGAACTTGAAAAATGTGCTTGATTATTAATAGTCTTGTCTTATTATCTACCTATTCCTTTGAGGCAGGTTCTTTCTGAACCCTGAGTGTGCTCTTTGCTACATTCAAGCCATAGGTGTTACAAAGACTTCCAGCTCCACCCTTTTCTATCCTCCTTAGGGCTTGAGTTATAGGCACCTGCATCTCTTCAGTGACACCCAGCTCTTTACATAGGTGCTGGGATCTGAACTGAGCTACTCAACCTCTGGGCCATCTTGGCAGCCTTCTGATGATACATATATAATCATATATATATATATATCCTGTATCTATCTAGCTTAGGCTGGTCTTAAACTCATGATCCTTCTGCCTCCACCATCAAGTGATTACAGGTGTGTGCCACCACACACAACTCCAATAAAACAATCTAAAGAGAATATTGTTAAGAAAAATTATCTGAAGCTTAGAATATGGAATGTCCTTCCAGGGTCACACACAGACATCATCTGCCAAGGTGACTTGAGAACAATTAATAATCCTGGGACTTTTTCTTCATTGACTTTGTTACTTGTGATGAATTAAGGGTCCAAATTCAGTGAGATTCCATGTAAGTAGATCATATGTAGCAGAGATGCACATAATTTCTATCTAGCTGCTGAGACAGCTCCAAAGGCCATGGCTCTCATTGCTGCGTGAGCGCTAATCTCTCACATCTGACCTACAGTGTCATCCTCATTATTCTCCAAGCCCGTACAGACCTCGGTCTCAAAGTTTTTTCTGAACTCCATATTTCTCAGTTTTCCCTCATTAATAAATGAGTAAGCCTTTGATGGCATTTGCTGTGCATCTTTATGAGGTTATGTTTAACTCTAAGGATTATCCTCCATGTTTAGCATTTTATAATACCACATTTTTACATGTACAAAATCAATTTCTATTCACCAGCCTTGCTTAATAGAAAACCTTCAGAATCTTTCTCCTGAAGTTTTAATGACCCATGTAGGAAGTTGTTGGTGCATGGAAGGGTCTGGTCATCTCACATCTGATTTTTCATTAAAGAATTCTATTGGGCTGGAGATATAAATGACTCAGCAGTTAAGAGCACTGGCTGTTCTTCCAGAGGACCCTAGTTCAATTCCAGGCACCCACTTGGAAGCTCACAACTGTCTAACTTTAGGTTACAGGGATCTTACACCCTCATATAGACATACATGAAGACCAAACACAAATGCACATAAAAAATAAAATTATTTTTTAGAAATAATTCTGTGGGGGTTTGCATTTTACATTTTTAACTTTTTATTTCATTGTGGGGTCTCACTGTCAGTTATAGGACAAGGATAGCCAATGTGGGGGAAAGTTTAGGGACTGGGACTTGTCATTTAATCCACTTAGATGGATTTTTAAAATGTTTAAGAGTAATTTCTCTGACATTCTTTCCAGTATTCTTCCTTATAATGGTCCATGTGGCAATCCACAAGGAGAACAGGTATTTTCTCATGTTTGACTTAGTTGTCATCTGTCATTTCTGTGTGGTAATTATCCATTTCAGCAAGCATGTGTTGTGAGCACCACATGAACTTTCCAGTAGGTTACTAATAACAATCACAGAAAAACAGCAAGAAATATTTATCGAGTACCTACTATGTGTTAGTTACTATGTAAAACAATTTATGATATCAGCTCAGATAGAAAAGAGTTACATGAGATGTAGAACTTCATAGGGCTTACAGCTTAACAGGATTAATAAATGATTACTTAATGTCCAGAGATTTTTTTTTTCCCAGAAAGATAAATTTGCAGAAATCATTTGTTGCTAGACAATCTGAAAATCTTTTTTGTTTCTATTAAATAGCCAATCTGCAAAATAGATCTTATCAGAGTGGCAATAAATATTTTTATTTGACTAAGTTATCAAAGGATCACTTATTCTAAAAGCAATCAAAACCTTAATTCACTGTGTCCAATATTCCTAAACTAGTCTGTCACAAACTCTGCTCAATTTTTATTTTTTGGTCAGGACCCCTACATTGAAGTCCTGGTATTAAATTAAAAGTTTTAATATGTCCTGTCCTTCTTTCTCTTTTTATGACATGTTACTAAGTCTTTGCCCTTCCTACAATATGTTATAAACTTGACCCTGCTTGATCAACAGCTGAAGTGGTGATTCCTTCAGAGTCATAGTCAGTGTCTGCAGTTACAGAAGTTATAGTCCACTGATGAGGAAAGATCATGACCAAGCTCTTGACATGACACACAATTGTGTGTCTCATTTTAGATGGACGATGGTTGTATTAGCTGGTGCAGGTCACTGTGACTAAATATACAAGAATGAGCCAACAGATGGGAGAATTTATTTGGCTCAGGGCTTTGGAGGGTTTCATGTACTCTTGTTTGGCCTTGTTCTCTTTAGCAGAAGATAGCAATGGGGAGACACAATGAAGGTCTTCACCTCATGGTGGACAGGAATCAGAGAAAAAGATAAGAACACAGTGGCTAGGGCAGGCACAACCTTCCAAGACCCACTCGCAGTGGGCTGTTTTCTCTAATTAGAATTTACCTTTTAAAATCTCTAACCCTTCATAAAACAGCACCATCAACTGGAGACCAAGAGTTACCATAGCTGAGGGGAAGGAGATAGAGGGGTCTGGGTGGGCTGGGCTAATTGGATTGATTTCATGGAGGGCATCAACTTGTGAACAGAGAGTGTGGGACTCAGAAGGTCTGCTGAAAGGATCGAGTAGCAGAAGTGTCCCAGGATAGGAACAATTTGCAGGGAAGAGCTGTGAGGAGAACTAAGGCAGGCAAGTTTGGAGACATATTGGGAGACATGGGAACATGGTGGCTTTTCCCTAAGAATAAGGAAATACTGTGGGAATTCATGTGGGGAGTGACATTGTTAGAGTTAGTTTCAAAGATTATACTGACAACTGTGTTGTAGTCAGAAATGTTGGTGGGACAGAAACTTGTGACTACACTGTGTAGTGAGAGAGTAGATAATATGGGCACATTTGAATGTGGGGAACGCAGGAGGCTGTTGTAAAAGCCAGTAGAAAATGAGGCCTCTGGGTGTTCCCAGTGGCATCATTGGTGATTTGGGATATATTCTGAAGTAAAGATCTGGTATGGAGAATGGTCTTTTTACTTGAGTGTCTGGTCAATGTTGATGCCATAGTGAGTTAGAAGCTGAGAGAAGGAAAGAAAAGGGAAACCAAAAACACTAACTTATTTAACTCTTAAATTTAAAGCCTGAGTGTTTTAAAGATACTATCCACCTTAGGGCCAGTGAAATGGCTCAGAGCGTGAAAGTGGAGCCTTGCAAGCCTGATGACCTGCGCTGGATCCTCAGAACCTACAGTAAAAGGAGATGTCTACAACAAAGCCTATGGCTGTCTTTTGACCTCCCCATGCATGCTATGACTTGTCTGACACTTACAAGATCTTATATACATATATACACAATAATCATAAAATATTTTAATATGATACTGTGCAAGTTAAAGTTTGACTCTGTGTAGAGATGGATAGACACAGGACATCCTTAAGGTCAGGCTGACACAATAGGTTCTCTCATCCTGTTTGCGTCTAGTGGCTTGCTGGTAAACCTCTGCCTTAGGCTCTGATCCATTTCCTACTCTTCTTTTTTCTCCCTCAGTCCTCTACTTCTCTAATCATTGCAGTTTACATAAGCACAGAAAAAAAATCTACATATTCTAGAGTTTCACCTAAGGGAAATCTATAGTGGGAGAAGGGTTATTTAATTAGCATTATATTGTGAAAAAGCTATAGTACATTTTTTTAAACAGTTACAAATTTGAAGCCACCAGTGGCTTGTAAAATCAGGTTAGTAAGATGAAATGAATTTAGTGGGCCACAAACATCATTTGAAAGAATGAAATAGAATATAAAATAAAAGAGCGCATCACACTTAATAAGGGTGGTAGTATATGAAATTGCTGTTTCATAGACACACATATAGACTTGGTCACACAATAAATGCGCTCTTTCAGTGACCTGTTAGGTTTCTGAAGCTACTGCTATGTGGAAGGTATGCTTTAAGTAGTGACTTTCATATAGAGACCAACATAATCAATGTAATGCTGTTTTTATTTATGGCAAAAGTCATATAACATAACCTGTGGTACCTCAAGTTTTCTTATTTATAAAATGAAAATAGTATTTTCTCTTTATGTGGAAAAATGTGGAAGTCTGGATTCTTCTGGTTGCAAGTGGGAGAGAGAGAGAGAATCAGCTTAAAATAGGCAAAATAAGGGAAGGGTGCTGGAGGAAAGGGCTCCTTGCAGCATAGTACTAACCCAGGGAACATCCTCTCCTCCCCCTCTCCTTCTCCCTCTCTCTTTCTCTCCTTTCCTCTCCCCTTCCTCCCCATATATGTATGTGATCCATATATTTTAAAGCAACCATGTATATATATATATATATATATATATATATATATATATATATATATATATAACTATTAGCTTTGTTTTTATGTCCTTGTAGCTTCCATTGTTGTCTTCAAAGAGAATCACCTTAAGATGTGTCACCAGTTGGATCATCTCCAGTTACATGCCCCTCTTGAACAATCACTGGGTTGCTCACAGCCATATGGTAAGTATGAGCATGTACATGCACATACTTTTAGAATTCAAGGAAAAGAAAGCTAGAGAGATGTCCAAGATCTCACACCTTCTGTGTGCACTGATATTCTCTAAGAATTAATAGAACACAGTTCATGCCATGTTACAAATCCATCATTTACCTTGAAGAATGACTCCAATGTCTTTATAATAAAGCATATCTGGGGAACTAATTCTTGTGCTATAAAAGTAACAAGATGGGCCTCATTCTCAAAGGAGGCCCCCCCAGGACTACTCCACTCTTATTTTCTTGCAGGACAACTTCCCAAAGTCCTCTGTGTGTTAGTCCTAGCTCTCTTGGGGGCATGTGAAAAGCTGGGTGATTTATTAAACACACTGGTTAGAGCACCCCAAGAATGACCCAGAAACTTCCCCAGGACCCTAAAGTGCCTTAAAAATAACATATAGATCAATCTTGCTCCTTCTAAAATTTGAGGATTTCATGTTTATAATAAGCTTCAGCATCAGGAAATGATGGTGAGGAAAATTATTCACTAATGAAAATCTAAATGAGAGGTCATGAAGTTAAACACAGATTTTTTTTTTTTTAGTTTTCATAAACAATGCATTGAGGGGTATCTTAGACACTGACTGAGTTTCTTATGCCAGATATTCTTAGAACTATCACCTCATGCCAAGTAAATCATTTAAATCTTCTATTCTACTCCTGAGAATGTCTGGACTACCTAAATATTTTCTTGTCAATCTTCTATAATATGGTCTGTCACACTGAGTTCTCCTGGGAATGAAACAGGTTTACTTTAAAATTTTATGAGATCAACTGTCTCTATCCAATGACTGGCCATGGAATGGGATTATTAATACAGAATAAGTAACAGACAACTGAATTATAGGGCTGTAATTCCATTGAGAGCTCTATATTTTTAAATTGATTTAATGCTTATGAAAGCTATAGGATTGTCAGTTCAGGAGGAACTTTTGTTCCTGTGATAAGTTAGTACCATGCATAAGAGTGTAGTTAAAACTCTTGGCAATGGCCGGCATGCTGGTTCCACATCCGTAGCTTTTGTGAGGATGGACTGGTCTGTCTTGGATGATCTGCTTTTAAAAAACAAACTAACAAAGAAACGAACTTTTAAAATGAGACACTGTAGTAGGTGGGGCTTTGGGGTCACAGAAGCTTGGGTAGAATCTGCCTCACTCACATCTGTCTTTTGCTTGCCATGTGACTTAGTGAGTACTGATAAGACTCAGTGCAGCTCCGTTTAAGGAGAACTGCAGATAATTGCATAACTTTAGTGTGTTATGTTGTGAATGCTGCACCAAGTCTCTGTACATCAACCATTTAAAGTTGCTGTTTATCTGCCTCTCAGATTTTACAGAGAGTGAGCTTTGCTGGGAATGTTTAGATAAACCCAGTCCTGGAGACTCTGACTGGACTATCTACAGTCTAGTTCAAGGTCCATAGGTGGAGACCAGTGTGTTCACCTGGTGGAGAAGGCATGCGGGAGCAGAGAGAATTATTTTCTTTTTTCTTTTTTTTTTGTTATTTTTTTTTCTTCTTTATTTTGTATTTATCAAAAAAAAAAACAGTAAAAAGAATTTAAAATGCAGAAGAGTTAACAATAACTATACAGAGGATAAGAATCATAAGCATGGCTTATCAAGGGTAGAAATACAAATAAGATTGCTACACATATATTTTCTTTGTGTTCAGCTTTCCCTATATATCCTTATTCAAGGTC
>PVIH01027231.1:0-17328 GCA_004025045.1 Sigmodon hispidus | reverse complement strand
TGGAAAAAAAAAAATTCAGAGGGAAAGATGAACACAAAGAAAATATAGGTGTAGCAATCTTATTTGTATGTCTACCCTTGATAAGCCATGCTTATCATTCTTATCCTCTATATAGTTATTGTTAACTCTTCCACATTTTAAATTCTTTTTACTGTGTTTTTTTTTTAATAAATACAAAATAAAGGAAAAAAAAAAAAGATTCCAACATATAAATGTTGGGATACGCGGCCTTTAGATACAGCATTTCTCTTTCATTGTCTGTGTTAGATGAGATGGTCTCTAGCATTGCGTGGCAGATTTTAGAGCAGGGACAGGTGGGTGAGGTCAGTAACAAGCCTAGAAACTAAAGGTAGATTTGACCTTGTTACCAAATAAACCCAGCAGTTATCTAGAGTTCTTAAGTGACTTGTCACCCTCATAGTTACACTTAATCTCACCTATTAACAACTGCATTCTGTTGGGGGAGGATCATTAAATTTGAAATAGTTGGTACTTTTTCCTTTATTGTCTGTTTTTGGGGTGCAGATAATTTAATGAAATGTTTTCCTGTTTTGAGTTTATTTCCCAGATGTTCAGAAGATTCTATGAAAGTCTCTTCCTCAGAGTATCGGCAGGTTTAAACAGCACCTCACCCATGACAGCAGACCCCAGCCAATAGCTACTACATATTTCCCCTCTTTAAAATGAAACAAAGAACAAACCCTAAGTCCTAATTCCATGGTCATTGCTTTGCATTATATTATATGTCTCCCTACAGAATGTAAAGGCCTGTTTTGTGAGTTCACTAAGATTTTTTTTTCTGTTCTTAACTTTAAAAAAATGACTTTAAAAAAAGACATGGTTACAGAAATTACTATTCTTTGAGCCAGGGATGTCTTGGAATGTAACCACATCTTTATTAATAAAAATGTCAAAAAGCCATTTGCTAAGTTATATTCACTGTTAGACTTAACCCAATGGCTTGTTTTGTGTTCTTAAAAATCTCTAGTGTAGTCATGTATCCAAATAATGCATAAATTCTTGTTAATTAATTCCTTACCATTGCTCAAGGGACTCAAATACATGCAAAAATACAGATTTTTTTTCTTTTTCTAGGCATGGGCACATATACAGGGGTTACACACAGATATATGTGCATATGCTTGTGGAGACCCTAAGTTTATGTTGAGAGTCTGCCTCCTCTATTCTGCTTCCCACCTCACTCATAATCAGGGCATGCTCTCTTCATCAAACCCAGAGTTTGTCAGTAGAGTGGGTCTCAATATTGCTCCAGAGATCCCCATCTCTATCACCTGCTGCAAGGATGACAGGCAGGCCATCATACCCACATGTCATTTATAATGTTCTGGGAATACAGATTCCACTCCTCAGGTTTGCATAGCAAACACTGGGTACTGAGACATCTCCCTAACCTGAGGATACTTGTCTTTTTAAAAGAGAAAATAAAGAGCTAAAGAACTTGACCTTCACGAAACTTAGGGTTACTGACAAAGGCATGTGTGAATCTGACATGCAGAATATTCTAAGTTGGAGCTTTGGATTGCTGAGGGAAAGTGGCCAGCAGATCCATTGTTTCCAGAATCCATTCATGTTCTAGGAATAAAAGCACTTTTCCTTTTACCACCAGATATACCGCCATTGTTCTTTTACTTTCTACTGTGCTAAAACTTCCAAAACTGTTTGAAAACATAACCTGCCCTCTAAGGTGCTATCTGGGGTGCAGTCTGGCTTTGTCATGTTAGGATCATTCCTTTGCTGAGTATTAAAATGTGAACATTGAGAATTAAATGTTGTCCTTAACTTTTGGGTTAGTTCATGATTACTACTGTAAAACTGTACCATAAATTTGGTGGCTTACAAAACGCAAATGCATTTTCTTGGTGTCTTGGGTTAAACTATCTTTGTACTTCCAGGGGTAGAGTGGTTGTTGTGTTTAGTGTATCAGTCATGGGGAAACAGCCAGCAGAAAGGATGGGTGAAAAGAAAGAATAAAAGGAAGAAAAAAGAAAAGATGAGAGAGAAAACAGATAAATGAAGATGGATAAGTAGATTAGATAGATGAGAGAGAGATGAGAGAGAGAGAGAGAGATGAGAGAGGGGATAGAGATAGGTTGATAGACTTAAAATTTCTCCACCAGCTGAAGGAGCAAATGGCCAGCAGAATGCCTCCCCACATTGGGAAGACCTCAAATCCAGAAAAATCCAATGGTGTAGCTCTCTGCTCAAAGACCTGAGGATCTGTAGAACTATTGGCAAAAGTCCCAGAGTCCAAAATTATTTTCCTGTTGTCCAAGAGCAGATGGGCAGGGCATCCTAATCCAACAGAGACCGAGAAAATTAGCATTTTTGTTCCAAACAGATCTCACTGAATAGATGGTACTGAGTCACACAGGGTGAGAGCAAATCTTCCACATTGAGCCCAGTGGTTCAGATGCCAGTGTCTTTTAGAAGCACACACAAAACCCAAAGGAGAAATGATACCTTAGGAACTGCATGAATACTTCTAACCAAGTCAACCCAGCACAAAGTTAACTATCACAGTATATTGACCTTCTTATACATTATTTTAAATTTTTTCATAGTGTTGCTTAATTTTGTTTGTTCTGTATTCATAGTTCAATTATTTTGTAGATATGCATTTGTGTGAGAGAGAGAGAAAGAGGGGGATAGTTTGCAGAGAAGCTAAAATCCCACAATTGCTACAATAGTCATTTGTCCTATTATGTTATGTTAACTATTTCCCATAATCACCCACAGGAAGAGTCATCAACCACGTGCTTGCTTTCCCACATGTGCATGGATGTTGGGAAGGTTTGTGTCTTGTTTATCCTCCTCCTCCTCCTCCTCCTCCTCTCATCCTTTATTCCACCTTTCTTTTTAGTTTTTACCATTCTGGCCTGCACATGCTGCTTGGATTTAGCTTCAAAAGGTAAAAATGTGAGAGTTTCAGAGTTATGCTTCTGTGATCACATGTTAAAGCAAGTAGAAATCCTGCCATCATGGCTGCCTGTGGCCTTGGTGTCTTGGTTTTTGTTTTTTGGTTTTTTTCTATTTTTAGAAGTGTTTTAGTCTCTCTCTCTCTCTCTCTCTCTCTCTCTCTCTCTCTCACACACACACACACACACACACACACACACACACACACACTCATTGAATATTGAGAAAGGCTTTGTCAAGAACTGTTAGCAGCCCAATTGGCATAGGTGTCCTCCTGTCTCTTCTTAAAGGGGTAGAAGTCCACACTAACCCCCACTGTCATATCTCCTGCTCTCCCATTCTCACACACATGCCCACAACATACACACACACACACACACACACACACACACGAGGTGTTCCCTTGATTGCATTAACTGTGGCTAACAATGCATAACATTAGCACTTCTGCAGTGTTTGATGAATGTGATCAGTTTCAACTGGGACAACACAATACTGGGGAATTCTTAAGTCAGAATTTCCCTCTTCCATTCCACAGTTACCTTAAAGAGTGGTGAGATGACAAGGTGCTTCTCCAAGGAAACTCCCTGACAGGTCTTGTTTTCTAAAGTTTCTAGAAGAGCTGAGGACATGGATAAGAGGAAAATACAAGTCAGTTTTCCACTTCCATTCAGCATTGCTCATGTTTGTTGTTTGCTATGAAATTTCATGTGCTTATTTGTTTGTTTTACAACTACTGGTACAAATAGTTCTCTGCAAATCTGGGAATATACCTAAGACCAGAATAATCCCCAATTTTCATAAAGAGAAGTCAAACATGTATACCTTAGATGACTGAACCTTCAGCTAAGTGATAGAGTTTTTACATCGGAAATGATGCACATTGCAGAGTGACCAAGAGTCTTTAGTTCAACCTTGAAGATTGTCTAAGCTTGAATAAGAAATATTTAGACAGACCAGGAAAAACAACGGTTCATTGCTGATGAAATTCAAGTAAACTGGTGGTGGGGAGAGGTTCTGTAATAAATGTTGTAATAAGCACTAATTCTAAACAAATAAGAATGTATGCTACAGGGGAACACTCCTCCATTGTTGGTGGGAGTATAAGAATGCAGTAGGGCGGTTTCTCAGAAAACTGGGAGTCAATCTCCCCAAGGATCTAGCAATACCACTACTGGGAATATACCCTAACGATGCACATTCGCACTCCAAAGGCTGAACTATGCTATGAACTATAGCAGCATTATTCGCAATAGCAAGATCCTGGAAACAACCTTACATGTCTCTCAACTGAAGAATGGGTTAACAAACTATGGTACATCTACACAATGGAGTACTACTCAGCAGTAAGAAAAAATGATATCCTAAAATTTGCAGGCAAATGGGTGGATTTGGAGAATATCCTCCTGAGCGAGGTGTCACAAACTCAGAAAGATAAACAGGGAATGTACTCACTCATTAGTGGACTTTAAACACAAAAAGCTAAGCATGTCCAAGATGCAAACCACAACCACTGAACAGCTTGGTATCTGAAACACCTTGGACTGGTACCTTGGATCCTATTCCCTCCAGAGGAACACCTGACTCAGTCTTGATGTTGGGGTGAGGAAAGTGGATCTGCCTGGAGTGGATGCTGAACTAAGCCATATTGGGACCTTGCTGGGGAGAAGATAAACTGATGGAGAGAAGAGTGAGTAACTGGGAGGTGCGAGAGGGGTAAGTGAGCCTGAACAAGGGGATACACGGATAAAAAATATGACTTTTTTATAAGAAATAAAGAAAGAAAAGAATGTATGCTACACATGAACACACACACACACACATACACACTCAGAAAGAAACAGTATGGGGGAGGGGAAGAAAGACAGTGTATGCTAACAATATTTTTTTACTGATTTTTTTCTATGATGCATTCATAACAGCTATGGGTTAATGAAAATATAGCTGTGAGATTTGGTCACAATGAGCTTTTAAAAAAAATCTATGTTCAAGTTTTGCTTTGTAAAACTCATCTTTTCTGAGTTATGATTTATCTAGTCATGCATGCTGGACATTTCAACCTAGTTGGGAAAAATATAACCCAGAGATGGATGGGGTTTCTCAGCCTCACATAGGAGTAAAGTCATGTGATATTTTCCTCCTACACTTCCATCATTTAGCATAGGGTCCCCAAGTCCACCCACACTGTCACAATGAGAGGAGCTCCTCTGGGGGTAGACAAATAGCATTCTCTTGTAGATTCCATTTTCCTTATCCATCTGAAGCTGACTGGCATTTAGATTGATTCCACGTCACCGTTGTGAATAGACCTATAATGAAGAGAGTATAGATGTTTCTTTGGCATACTAACTTCATTTTCTTTTTAAAAAATTCTTTCCTAGAAGTACGGTCTGTGAGGAGAGTTTCTCAGACTTTAATGTGCACATGATCAGACTAGGAAATCTTGCCAAGCATAAGTTTTGAGGCAGTGGATCTGGAATGGACCTGGGAGACTCGGCATTCCTCATTAATTCCCAGTTGACACTGATACATCTGCTATCAGAACCACACTTTAAATTCTTCCAGACCCACTCTTCCTCCATCTAGCTGTGTGTTCTTGCCTATCTGAGTTCTGAGAATCTAGACACTCCTTTTTATCACTTTACTTACAACAGGTACTAACTTAAACAAATCTAACATGGGGAATTCTGCTATATTTGTTAGTGAATTCAGCAGTTATTCTCATTCATTTATTTATTTATTTATTTATTTATGGACTTTTGAGACAGTGTCTCACTATGTAGCTCTTGCTGTCCTGGACCAGACTGTCCTCAAACTCACAGAGCCCGCACACAAACACACACACACACACACACACACACACACACACACATCTGCTGAGATTAAAGGCATGACACACTGCTGCCCAATAGTTACTCTTATTTTAAAAGACTTCTTATCAGCTGGGGATGCAGCTAGCCATAGGTGCACTTGCATAGCATGGGTGAAGTCCTGGGCTCCATCCCAGCACCATCAAGAGCTTCCTTGAATACCAATTCTAACTCACAAGAGGTTTACATTTAATGTAACTTGTATATATCATTCCATTGAATTTAAAAAGCTCTATTGATTCCCCCTTTAGGTGAAGGCTTTTTGCAAGAAACCTTGAGAAAACCCCCAAACCATGGCACAGCCCTACCAAAGTTTGCTTGTAAAGTTATCATGGAAAACAAATGAAATTTATTACCTAGTATCATCAAAGATTTTATGTAAAGATGAAAACATATTGAAAAACATGATTTCTAGTGACTTCTAGAACAAAGTAGAGACTGTGTGTTTTGTCTTATGATACAGCCCATGCTGACCCCCAGTTCACTGTGTGGTTGATGATGACCTTGACTTCTGAGCCTCCTGCTTCCCCCTCCCCAGTTGCTGGGGTTACAGGTGTGTTCCAGCACATCATGTGTGCTCTGCTGGGGATCAAACCTGGAGCCTCATGTCTGCTAGGCAGGTGCACTATCAACTAAGCCACATTCCTGTTCCCTATTAAGTATTTTTTCAACCTTAGTAGAGAATATAAACTCTTTCAACTTGACTAGTTGGCATGCAGGAAGTCTTTTCCCTAGTAAAACATAGCTACACCACAACCCAATACACTCAAAGCCCTGTTTTGCTTCTGGTGCCACAGAGCACGTGTTTTAGCTGAGCATCAACTGTGTGGCTCTGAGTGAGGACAGCTGCTAGCAGCTGTTGTCTTTAGGTCATGCCAGGGAGCCTTGTTGGATGGACTCATTTGTAATACCTCAGCACTTCCTCTGTCAGGCCTTCATGTGTCACACAGACAGATGATGGGAGTCTTTGTCCAGGCACACTTGTAACCCTTTTTTCTAAATGTCCTGTGTCCCCTTCGCCTGCTGGCACTGGACATTCTCTGCTCAAGAGATCCATTCTGATGCCACATGCTTCCTGAAATGACTGGGCTGACACTATTTCCCTAGAGGACCTGACAACCCTATACTCCCTTATCTGTCTCACTTAGGTGGACCTGTATTTTATTGTTGACTCCCTCCTACAGTGCTGTCTCAGGTACAAGCATGGGCCAACCTCAGCTCATTTGCATCTTTTCCTAGTTCAAGTCTATCATCTACTCTCTCCAGTCGGGTAGCATTAGTCTGGATTCTGTCTTAAGTCTACTCCATTAACAGACATCTCTTCCTAGCTTACCCTTGTTATTCCTTGTGTGTGAATATGAGATTTATCAGTTATTAATCTGTTTATTTTTTAAGGCATCTAGCCTCGCATGGCCGTTCCTTCACTATTTGCAAACTTGCTTTGTCGTTTTATTGACAGTGCTCGGGTGGAGATATCCCTGCTAATATATGCAAACTCACAGCTCCCTAGAAGCTCTCCAGCCCTGTTAATGAGCAGATTAACAAGAGCGCTGCAATGTATTTAACCTGCAGCACTAGCTCTGTTTCAATAAGACTTCAACAGCCTATTAAATGGAGTGGGGGCTCAATTAACCCACACAAAGGCCACTCTACCCACCGTGGCAGAGAGGACCACATTTAGCATCTGCCTAAGCAGCTTGTTGGAAGCTGGGAATAAAGAGAGTGACATGTTCTTGCCTGGAGCTATGATATAACTGAAATGGTGATTCTGGTTCATCTGGACGCACTGAATAGGTGACAACATTGAAACCCATGAGTATCTCGCCATATGACAGTGTCTAAGAGAAGAAAAACAACTCTGAATATTCAATGGTCACTCTGTCCCCTGTGCCTTATTCCAGTGGACTTCCCTCATTGTCCCTGGGTCAGCTAGTAGGAGACATGGATTATGGATGTGAGGATGGTGGGTGTTAGGGTGTGATAGATTGTGGTTGGCAATAAGGAATGATGGCTGACACAAAGATACCCCAAGAAATACAAAGATATTCCAAGAAATATCATGTTCACAGAGCATCTCTTTCTGTAGGTGGAAGCTTGAAGTGAGCTGTCATCTTTTGGGAGCATGTTTCCTCCTAAGACTGACCATTTCTCTCTAGAAATCAATGTATAAGAAGCTCATCTGCTGGATAGATCTACCTGTTCCTTGACTCTAGTTAGGATGGCTGTTCTGTGTGGCTGACAATAACTGCATAACTGCAGGATACAAGCCAAAAAGCAAGTGGCCATTCATTTGCTTAGCATGGCCTGAATTCTTTCTGGTGATAACACCCATGTCTCCCTCAATTTCCTACTTGTGATTTTTACCTCTATAATTTTTACCCTATTGTTAGCATCCTTCCAATGTACTCTGTTACCCTGTTGTTCATCATGATGCCAGTTTTACATGGACCAGAGTTTTAGTTTTGCTGATAAACACATATTAAGCACCTCTAACTATTTCTAGCCTCTTTAAGTATCAATATTTACTTATGGGATGAATGATAATGAAGATGAAACATAACTTGTAAACTGATTTTAGAACCATAACCAGATGACTTATTGAGTAAAATTCTTACAGCACCCTTCCACCCTCAAAAAATTATGGAAAAAACTGGTAACATGAAGTCACCAGAGCAGAGTAGTCACCATAGACCCCTTTTCCATCTTCTTGTCCCATCCTTGGTGAGGGAATGGAAGATGGAATTTCCAACACTTTCTTAGTTCTGTAGTGTGGACTGCATGGCTACTAAACCTGAATCCTTTTACTTGCATTCTTAGATGTGTTCAAAATTCTATTTTATTCAGCAAAAAATTGGAGACACAAACTAATGAGACATTTTATCAAAGAAGTATACGCTGGAGCTGGTGGAAATGCAGCATGGGTATCCATATCCATCACCTGATGTAAATGCAGCATGAGCATGCCACATCATTTCAGTTTTTCACAAAGCATTGAGCTATATGGGTTGCAAGCACAATGGTGAGCATGTTGCAAGTATCACATTCTATGCTGCTGGTTACATGGTTCACTTTAATATGACAAACATTTTATTGTAGCCTTTAATCTAGAAGTGTAAGCGATGGACACTTACAACATGCCTGCCGTTGTGCTTGCAAGCCATAGCTCATTGTGAAAAGCTGTAATGATGTGTCATGCTCATGCTGCATTTCCATCAGGCAATAGATGTGGCATGTACATTTTATTGTGTGTCCATTGCTTGCATGTCAAGATCAAAGGCTACAATAACAGTGGCCAACAATTTACCTCCTTGAATTCTGTCCTAAGAACACCGCAGGTCTATTTTTCCTTGTTTACATGTTCTAGTAGCCTCAGGAGGCTAAAATTATTTTCCTCTTTGGATTTCTTGGTGAGAAGGTTGGTACCTATAGCCAGTGCTGGTCTTGTATAAACATTGAGATTTTTAATGTTTCCACATGAATAAAACTACTGTGTGTGTGTGTGTGTGTGTGTGTGTGTGTGTGTGTGTGTGTACCCTCAAGAGCCAGAAACCATCCTTTGTTAGCTAATAAAAGCACCTCATTGATATAGATCCCAATAGTACTGCTGCCTCAGAGCCAAAGGATTTGAAAAAGGTGCATTCTTTAGTAATGATACCAGTTACACACAGAGGTCATAACTACCTACTATCTACTTCACTCTCCAGGAGTCACATGACTAGAGCTCCATCCTTCCTGACATCAAGTTCATGCTCTACTCTCTGAGATGTTCCCATGTATCTCTTGGTTCATGAAGAAATTTGTTTGATATTTTATGTTCCAAATTTTAGTTGTGTAAAGGACTGAGTTGGACTGCTAAGTGTCTCAGTGGTGCAGTCTTTCCAGAACTAATACTTCCCTAGAGTGTAGTTGAAAGATAACTTTTATTTGTTATCATTTATAATAAATCTGCCATGCAACAAATTTGTGGGATTTGTCTTTTAAATGAAATCTCACAAGTCTGTCTGAACAACTGACATTACTCTAATTCCTGCTGGGTCAGGAGGAGATCCAAAAGCCTTCATGAACAGGTGTCTGGAGGAATAGTGACCCCTTTTTGTCAGCAAGGTTTTCTTTGTACATGACCACAACCTCCCACTCTGTCACTAGTGTTGTGGAACCAGATCGCTGTAATGTTGTTCATTTTTATTTATTTTTGTTATTTAAAAGCTTTTTTCCATTTTACATACTAACCACAGCTCTCCCCTCTTTCTCCTATTCATCCCTCAGCTCCCCACCCTCCCATGCACTCCTTGGAGAGAGTAAGGCCTCCCATGGGAAGTCAGCAAAGTCTGGCATATCAAGTTGAGGCAGGACAACCCCTTCCTCCCTCCCCTTCCCATATCAAGGTTAAGAAAGGTGTCCCTCTATAGGGAATGGGCTCCAAAAAGCCACTTCATGCACAAGGATAAACTCCATGTAGGATAAAGCCCTACAAACTGCCCAAGACACACAACCGTCATCCACATTCAGAAGCCTCTCTTTTTTAAAACACAAAGTAGGATGCTGCTCAATTGGTAGAGTGCTTGCCTAACATGCAAAAGCCCTGGGTTTAAGCCCCATAAACTCTACAAGTTGGTCCTCGCCTGAAACCTCAGCACTTGTGAAGGGGAAGCCAGAGGATCAGCAGTTCAAGGTCATCCTTAACTAGGTAGTAAGGTTGAGGCTTGTCTGGGATACTAAAAAAGTGACTCTCAAATAACTAAATGACCCCTATATATTTTCCCACTATGCAAACTGCAAAATGTCTATAAGACACCGTAGTGGTGAAGCAAAACTCCACTCTGAAGAATGAGGAAGAAGGAAGGATTGTTGCAAGTCTGAGGCCAGCCTGGGCTACATAGTAGAACTTTATCTCAGAATAAAATAAAGAAGAGAAGGGGGATGAGGTGGAAGTCATTGTCATGTAGGTTAGTACAAGAGCACCTGAGGACTAAAGCTGTCTCCAGACGCCTCCTAAAAGCAAAAGAAAGGGAGCTCTGGCAATCATCTGGTTGTTTGGTAAATTGTTCAACATCATCTTTATTGGTGTTGGTTAGTGGTGAGGCAGGTTCTAGATTCAACTCAAAGAAAAATTTTAAATGTGTGGATCTGCCAGTCAATGTTGGTGACATACACCTTTGATCCCAACCCTTAAGGAGGCAAGAGCAAGCAGAGCTCTGTGAATTCCAGGCTAGCCTAGAGACACTATGTTAAGAAAAGATGGAAGAAAGGAAGGAAGGGAGAAGGGATGCAGGGAGGAAAGGAAGGGAAAAAAGGAAGAGAGAGAGAAAGAAGAAAAATTAAACAAAAGCGGAGAGGGAGGTGAGAAGGTGGGGATGCTGGTCTGTCACTAACCAAGGTGGGATTGAAATGTGAGGCACTGTCAAAAAACAAAACCCTTGAGAATTATGTCCTGTGATAACCTCATTGCCAGGCACCCAAGGTAACACTGCAGATTTATGACAGTCAAGTTCCATTGCTGTCTTCATAGACATTTGCAGGTGGCCATGAGAGTTACTCAATTTCAATGGAATGCAGTAAACACCAAGATAAAAGAATAAGACTGCTCAGTCCCCATGAATACATCGGCAGCACAACCCCTCCACCTAAGGCTCAGGGAACAGTTCAGAGGACGGGTCACAAACATTATAAGAGCTTTCGAAACATGGAGTTTGCTGAGAGACCGTGTCTCTTAGGAATGTCAGAAGCAGCAATGTAAAGTCTCTCCAATGTGACTGCCTATACATGAGCATCTGAACAAGGACAACAATAGACACATGAATGTGGATGAGAAAACACCACGAGGCTTGAGCCTTCCACACAACTACAGCTACCACAGAACCTTAGAACAGAGGGAATCACATCCCCAGGGACGGGTACAACAACAGATTATTCAGACCAAATGGTCAGTCCTGAAAACATGCATACAACTAACGTAAGACACACAGAGCAGGTTGTATGTATGGATTTAGGAGTGTGTGTGTGACAATGATAATAAAAATGGAAACCATAAATTTGAAAGAGAACAAAATAGGAAATATGAGAGAACTTGGAAAGATAAAATAAAAGGGGAAAATGGTAAGATTAAAATTTCAAAAAACAAAGTAAATAATGTTAAATTATATTATTTTTAAATAAATAAGGTCAGTTACCAACTCTGTGTGAACATACTGTCCATGGCTGAAGTAGCTAGCTCCTCAGTCGGGATCTGCGTCTGAGGCTCCCTCTGTGATCTAGCTGCCTTTTGTTTTCTGGATTGTTCTTGCCTGTATTGTATTTTATGTGTTGGCTGCTCCCCACAGTGATAGTGACTCTCAGAAGAAATGTGGCTTCCAACTCAGTGGAGTCTCAGTTCCTCTGCAAAACAGTGATGGAAACCTCCACACTACTGGCTTAGTGTTCCAACCACACAGAACCAAAGACAGGGTGCTTAGCCCAGTCAGGGCCTAGTGTGGAATACCCCCGATGGACTTACCAAGGTAGCCTTGCTTCTGTTGATGTTAGATCCTGGGAACCACGTATGTCATGCTTGTCAGTTACTGTTGTGTAAGTGTGATTAGCTGATGACTCACTGGAGTTCACCCACTGCTGTCATTCATTCTCTTCCCTTTCCTCTTCCCCTCCTCCAGGGTCTTCTAGCCCTTCACAGACCATATTCATTACTAAATCCTCCTCCTTTCAAGATCACAATTCACAGGAAATCCAGCAAAAAAGCGGCCAAGGCTGAGGCTGAAGAGCAGGCGTCAGGGGGCTGAGACATTTAAGGGCATCCCTGACAGTTCAGCAGCCTGCTCGGTTAAAACCTAACTGGCTAGGTTTAAGGGCAAGTGAGATGATTCTGTATTTACCCGGGTGCTTGAAAGAGTAAGCATGACATGTTCTGTGATAAAGATAAAGGAGACCATGAGGGGAGAAATAAGCATGGAAAGGGATAAATACATTACTACCATTCTAGAAACAGCCTAGTTTGTAGATATGAAAGATGTGCCTGGAGCTCACAATGTCATTGGGCACATTTATAAATCTGTTTTTACTTCCCCAGATAGAAATAACTAGTCTAAATAAAGCAATAAAAACTTTGTGGCTTTGGGGGATTATGGGAGGTTTGAGAAAGCAGATTATATGCTCAAGTCTAAGAAGGGTATTCTAGCTTGATTTATGGTCCTGTAATAAGCTTCGTGACCAAAAGTAGCTGAGAAAGGACCCTTTATTCTATCCAAATCACAGTCTATCGTCAAGGGAAGCCAGGGAAGGAATCTGGAGGCAAGTGTTGAGGCAGAGGCAATGGAGGGCTTTCAGACACAGCTCACGCCTGCGTGCCTAGAGACAGAACCACTCACAGTGGTATGGGCCCTTCTCCACCAACTATCAGTCAAGAGTTGGCTCCAAGGACAATCTGGCCCAGATGCCTTCTCAGCTAAGAGTCTCACCCCTCAGGTTTGTCAGTTTGACAACCAAGATTAGACACCACCAGGTTTTCCATTTGTTTCCTATGAGTTCAAGTGAATCTTTCTTCTTCTTCTTCTTCTTCTTCTTCTTCTTCTTCTTCTTCTTCTTCTTCTTCTTCTTCTTCTTCTTCCTCTTCCTCCTCCTCCTCCTCCTCCTCCTCTTCTTCTGTATATAACATTCTCTTGTTATTTTTTAAAGAATTTTTTTGCTGAAATTGTACATTCACTGAAATGCATGAGTGTTCAGTGTATGGACTCACTCATCACAAGGAACAAGATTGTACAGCCACTGCCCAAATAGGAGACAGAACTTACCAGAAAGAACCTCCTAGAATATTCCTGCTCAGTCCTCTTGCCTTGCCTAGCATTTTAAATAGCAGTCCCTTTCCCCTTGGCATGTTAGAACAGAGTTTCTCTACTTTTATAGGTTGTTCAGATGGAATCAGTGTGTGTGTGTGTGTGTGTGTATGTGTCACTGTGTGTATGTTTCACTGTGTGTGTCTCTCTGTGTCTGTGTGCCTCTGTGTCTGTGTGTCTGTGTACCCGTGTGTGCCCTTGTGTGTGTGTGTGTCACTATGTGTATATTTCACTGTGTGTGTCCCTCTGTGTCTGTGTGCCTCTGTGTGTGTGTATGTGTGTATGTGTGTGTCTTTCACTTTGTGTCTGTGTGTGTGTATGTTTCACTGTGTGTGTCTCTCTGTGTCTGTGTACCTCTGTGTGTGTGTATGTGTGTATGTGTGTCTCTCACTTTGTGTCTGTGTGCATGTGTGTGTATGTGTATGTGTGTGTGAAAGGGGGGGCTTCAGGTATCTTTCCTTACACTCTGCCCACTCTGTTTTTTGTCACACAGTATCTCACTCGGTCTGGAATTTGTCAAATAGACTAGACTGGCTGGCGAGTAAAGACCAACAGATTCAACTGCCTCTGCCACCCCAATGCTGGAATCCAGTCATGCTGTCATGCCAAGAGTTTTTACATGGATTCTGGGGATCAAACCTAGGTCCTCATGTGTGCATGGTCAGCATTTTGCCAACTGCGATAGCTCTCCAGCCCTTTCTTTGTGATTTTTATTTAAGAGATGAATTTGTTCTTTAAAAAGAGAAAGATATAAATGAAAACAGAAACCACAAAGTTAAGCTGTAGCTGTGACATCATAGTTACCTAAATGTGATTTTTTTTATTTAGTTAGACAGTATTAACACACTCTTCCCTGAGTTTTTATTTTAAGCTTTGTCATTTTATCATTATTTTTTACTAAATGACTAGATAGTAGAGTTAAATAGAAAAGTTTTAATCTTTGTGTTGATTTGGAGTTATTACTCACTTCTTTTTATGACTATAGGGAAGTACTTAGGCATGCTATGTGTCAGGTGGCTGGGAAAACACTGTAGCTCAGCACTGAAGCCCAGAAGCTCAGCA
Source organism: Sigmodon hispidus (assembly GCA_004025045.1). Classification (NCBI taxonomy): domain Eukaryota; kingdom Metazoa; phylum Chordata; class Mammalia; order Rodentia; family Cricetidae; genus Sigmodon; species Sigmodon hispidus. The sequence continues at coordinate 2,636 of PVIH01027231.1, read as the reverse complement.
AACAAGATGCTATTGCTTATAAAACTAAAAAGATGGCTATGCACTTAAATTAGCAGGAGAAGACTGGTTTACATCTTTCTCCAAATGCAAGTGAACTAAGACTTGTTAGCGAGCCTTAGATTTTGGGATGAAGATGAAAGCACCTCGCTCACATGTGTTTTGATAGGTCCATTGCAGCCTGTTCAGCTGGGGACAGAGCTGACCATCTGCTAAGATGTCCTTTGTGTTGAGGTCTATCATTATTCCAAATTGTTGGAAAGCAGTCTTGCAGGAGGTGAGGTTTTGAATTCCTGATGGTGTGTGAATTTTTATCCCCAAGGTTTCTTCTCTCAGGGATGAATTGATTTGCTGGCTAGAAATGAGACTGAATTCCTACATCAGGTTAAAGGCTGCTGACATGAGGGTGTTTGGTAAGCATCGTGCCCCAAGGGCTTCGTGTGCACACTGACAAAGCCGTCCTCCTTCCCAGCCCAGGCTTGGCAGTGGCCGGTCGCTTGTGCAAGCTGTTTGAGAACAAAGCAGAAATCAATCTAGCTTTCACCTAAAAGTAAGTTGAGCCAAAAAGAAAGGCTCCTCATCTCCATTACCAAGTACTTCTACCCCATCACACAGGCAAGCATCTCTAGGTTCATTCACCAGATTTCTTCCTCAGGAACTTGAAAAAACTTCACTTTTTGAGTTAACCTTCCCATTCACCCTCATCAGGCACCTCTTCTTCAGATTCCCTAAGACATGTCACTCTCTAAGAATGCCCAACTAGATTGGACAGATAACCGTTGTCTATCTATCCCTAGAGCCTAGGAATCCAAGACCGAGGTGTCAGTGAGGATGGTATCTTCTGAAGGTCTCTCTTTTTGACAGGTAAGACATCTTCTCCTCATGCTGTCATGAGCTCCTTATGTATGTCACCATCCCAATGCCTTCTTACAAGAACATCAATCAGGTTTACTGGATTTGGGCTCACCTGTATAACTTCATTTGACCCCAGTCACCTCTTGGAGCCCCAAATACAGTCATGAAGGCCTCAGAATTACACTCCCATTCAGCAATACTGGGATCAGAATTACAACATACACATTTAAGAAGAGGCAAATGAGCATACAGTTTAGCCCAGTGCCTTACTGTGACATTTCTGGTTCCAAATAATACATTAATCATCTTTTGCCTTGCCTTAGAAATTTTTCTGTATTAAAATACTGTATCTAGCCAAGGCTAGATTACACATTCCCTGGATGCAAGGCCAGTGAGAAGGACAGACAAAGGGTCAATGACAACACGGGTAAAAGATTATGATTTTTATTTTATGTGCATTGGTGGTTTGCCTGCACGTATGTCTGTGTGAGGACACTGAGTTCCCTAGAGCAAGAGAAACAATTGTGAGCTGCCATGTGGGTGCTGGGAGTTGAACCTGGGTCCTCTAGAAGAGCAATCAGTGCTCTTAACCACTGAGCCTTCTCTCCAGCCTGGCACAGGCTTTCTTTAAGAAAAGAGTCCTGGTCCACATATAAGTTGAGGTAGACAGAGGACAGAAAAGAAGACTGGGAGGGGACTAGAATTTTTCTTCTTTAGCTCAGCGGTTGACCTTCACAAGGCTTGGCTACGGAAACAAGGCTGGCAGACAGAGGGTTAAAAGAGTGACAGGAGATAACAGAGTCTCCCATGCCACCCTTCCTCAGACCGATAGGCAAGACAAGAGGGCAAGAATCTAGAAAAACATGTTACTTTCATTCTGGAAGGCAAGTTCCTTCAATTTTGGGGACTGTCATTGTTTAACCAAGTTGGAGACGCTTCATGAAACATGACCATTGGCATAACCATGTCTGCTTTCCATATCAGAAACAGGCCTCTTGTCCTGGTCATGTATTTCAACGTGAGTCCCTAACCCAGGACTTTGAAAAGTGTGTGCCTGAATTACAAACCAGCAATTGGTTAGCCTAATAATTCTGGGGGAAAGATTTGAAGGTACAATCATGGTTGCAATTATTTTAGAATAATATCTAAGTTCTAATGAACGAGTGGGTAAAATGTGCTAACAGTTTGTTCAACGCTTTGTATATAAGTGGAAATGGGCATTATGTTAGCTACTGTTTTGATGACTGAAAATCCAACAGTCCTCAGCACAAACATTAATTAGATGGGAGAGAAATAGCATCAACATGAACCGTTTCTTTGTGATTGTACAATTTTCTGCTTATAGCTGGAAAATGAGTAATTTGATTTATTTCTAAGCATGGCCTTTGGAAAAGAGCTTATCTATTGGCATTTGAATAAACACTAAAAAGCAGATACTTTAGCTCAATATGTCCTACATTGGGGAAAGAGGGAGTTCCAGCTCTCTTTAACAAAAATAATCTGATCTAATGTGAGGGACCAATGAGGAACGACTTGATAATTTTTAAGATTCATTTTGTCTTATTTTATGTGTATGAGTGTTTTGCCTGAGTATATGTAAATTCACATAAACCCTCCAGAGAGTTACTAAAATCTGCCTAATGTGCCCTTAAGGAAATTAAACCCACAAAGCCATACAGCACTCAGGGAAGTCCAGACTCCCTGAGAGTCAATGCCGCTGTGGGTGGGAACTGAGTGGGTAGGAACTGGGTGAGTGGGAACTGGGTGGGTGGGAACTGGGTGGG
>PVIH01027230.1:0-17457 GCA_004025045.1 Sigmodon hispidus | reverse complement strand
GTGTGTGTGTGTGTGTGTGTATCATGTGCTTGAGTGGAGTGTGCTGGGTGTGCATGTCTGTGTGTGAGTGTGTGAATGAGTGTGTGTATTCCGTGTTGGAGTGGAGTGTGCTGTGTGTATGAGTATGTGTGTGTGCATGTTCTATGTTGGAGTGGAGTGTGCTGGATGTGTGTCTGTGTGTCTCGATGTGAATGTGTGTGTGTGTGTGTGTGTGTGTATCGTGTGCTTGAGTGGAGTGTGCTGGGTGTGCATGTCTGTGTGTGATTGTGTGAATGAGTGTGTGTATTCTGTGTTGGAGTGGAGTGTGCTGGATGTGTGTCTGTGTGTCTCGGTGTGAATGTGTGTGTGTGCATGGTGCATGTAAGGAGGTCAGAGGACCACCCACAGAGGTGGTCCTGGGAATTGAACTCAGATCATCAAGGTTGGCAGTTGGTATATTTAAACCCCATGAGCCAGCTCAGTAGCCCTGTCCCCTCCCCAACTGGGTCTCTCACACCTCCAGGAGTTCTTTGACTGAGCTACAATGGTTTCAGGGATTCATCTGACTGCATCACCTCCCCACCCAGGGCTGGGTTTTCAGATGTTTGCCTGGGCACCTAACTTTTTAAAAATTACTTGTTTTATTCTAGTCTTGTGTGTGTGTGTGTGTGTGTGTGTGTGTGTGTGTGTGTGTGTGTTTGATATGTATGTCATGTGTGTGCAGATGGCAGTGGAGGTCAATAGAGGGTGCTAGATTCTCTGGAGTTACAGGCTATTATGAGCCCCTCAGTGCAGATGCTGGAAACTGAACCAGGGTTCTTTCCAAGAGCAGTATGGACTCTTACCTGCTGAGACATCTCTCTAACCCCTGCACCAGACTTTTCATAACTGTGCTGGGGATTCAAACTCAGATCATCACCCTTGTGCACACTTTACCATTTCCCCAGCCCTGTCTATGGGTTTTGTGCATGTAAATGTGCATATAACACCATGTCTCACTGGTGAAATGACCTTGTGTCTCATATAATGATGTGTGTCCATGCTAAGGGTCTCTCTCTTGCCTGTGTGTTATGTGTGTGTGGCCACACATATTGGAAGATATTGTGTGTGAGTTTGGATAGATAATGTGCTAATCCAGATCCTGACATTCATGTGGGTCCAAATCCAGCCCCGCCTCCTCCAAAGGCTATCATTCTGGGTTGTGTCTAGAATGTTCTAGAATGCCAGACTTCGGGTAAAAGCTGCTTGCACACTTCCATTTGGACTGTTCTCTGACCGTAGATTTGAATCATATAGTGTGCTGGGGCATACAGGTGTCAGGCTCATCAATAAGTGTCAGTAATGTGCCATGGAGCCCCACCATGTGTGATGCTGTGCGTTTCTACTTCTATAGGCACTGGGTGACAGTGTCTGCCACACTCGGGTGTTTGCACATATGTTTACATCATGTGTGTGTGTGGTGTATCACATCCACATCCCTTGGGTATCTGTTGACTCATGTATGTTGTACCTTGTGCTTTATGCAAATTGCTGCATCCATACCTGCTATGTATTTGTGTAGCTCTTGGTACATGCACTGTGTGGCCATCGATACTTAACTCTTCGTATCAAAATATTACGAGTCTTTTGGTTTTGGTTTTGGAGCTCAGGCTGATCTTAAACTTGTGGCTGAGAAATTGTGAAATGAGAAATTACCAGCTAGAATTGTTGAACATCCTGCTTCCAGCCTCCAAGGTGCTGGCATGAACCACCACGCACTTTATCCCGTGCTGGGGACTGAAACAGAGCTTCTGCATATCAGATAAGCTGACGGCACTCATCCCTGGCTCTATTAAAAAAAAAAATTATTTAAGATATATTTTTTAATTTACAAGTGTTTGCATTCTATGTGAATGAATGCCACATGTATGTAGGTGCCCTCAGAAGGCAGAAAAGGGGGTCAGATCCCCTGGAGTTGAAGTTACAGATAGTTGCAAACCATCAGGTAGGTGCTAGGAACACAAGTTAAAAAAAAAAACTGTGGTGTAGTCTCTCCAGCCCCTCCCCCAACCCCACTTTGAGTGATGTGTGTGACTATATGACTACAACCTTTGGGTGGCCCTGTGTGCCAAGGGATGCTGCTGCCCCGCTAAGTGCTGGCGTGTGTCACACCATGTGTGTGTGGTGTCTGGGTGTGGCTGTGGGTTTCTGAACTTTCGGGAGTTGTGAGTCACTTCTGTGGAGGTTGTGTGGTGTGTCCTGGTGTGTGGGGCTCCATCTCCGGTCTGTCGTGGGGTGCTCTGTGGTGTCTGGGTGTGGTGGATTTAAGGTGTGTACCACAGAGTTGCAAACGGTTGGGGAGTCACAACCTATTGTGTGTCTGTGTGTCTTTGCCCACGTGGACAGACTCTTCTTCCTTGCCTGGGGCCACAAGACACACCCTAGCCCCTCCTTAGTCTCAGAAGGAGGTGGGATGGGCAGCCTCCCCCCTACCCAGGGACCTCCCCGTCCCTCCCCGCCCTGCCCTGCTGCCGTTACCACTCCCCAGAGGGCACATGGCTAGGCTGTGCCTTCCAGCAAAAGTCCCAGAGTGAACAGAACGGGCCTCTGGCCTGGAAGCCAAGCTGGCTGCCATTTGTGTGCTGAGAGGTGGGGGACCCTGGGCAGGAAGCTGGCTGAGCCCCAAGACCTCAGGGACCATGGGCGGGGAGCTGTTGACTGGCCTGGGGGCCCTGCGACGGAGAAAACGTTTGCTGGAGCAGGAGAAGAGGGTAGCCGGCTGGGCACTGGTGCTGGCGGGAAGTGGCATCGGGCTCATGGTGCTGCACGCTGAAATGTTGTGGTTCCTGGGTTGCAAGGTGAGTGGAGTCCTTCCCCGGGGTGTGACGGAGGAGAGCTAGGGTCTTACAGTCCTGGGTCTAAAGGAGCCCGTGGGGGAGGAGAGATGTAAAGGAGGGGAGGATCGTCAGGTCATATACTTCTTAAGATCTGAGGGAGGAGGGCTTAGGTCTAGTCCCCTCGATCTGAGGAAGGCGAGCTGGGGTCTAGACGCCTGAATCTCAAGAAGGAGAGCTGAGTTCTTGCGATTCTGGCTCGGGGGGGGGGGGAAGAAGGGCTGGGGTCGAGCAATCCTGAGTCTGGAGGAGGAGGGTCTGGACCCCGGAGACCTTAGCTAGTGTGATATACCCTACTCCTTCCCTTAGCCCTCCGTGCGTGGAAAGGAGATGGTCCCCGTGTCCATCTTTGAATAAATGCTAAACAGATCACTGGGGGTCCGAGCCTTGAGGACCCCCCAGTTGAGGCCCTTGCAAAGCTGACCCTTGATAACCCAGCTCTGTTTGTGAAGAAGGAGAGGAGGAGACGTTGTCACTAGGTGGTGTCCCCTTGCTTCTTATCTAGCCTTAACCACCCAATGCAACCGGGCAGTAAGGGACAACGGAGAAAATGGGAAGTGGGTCCCCCCCCCATCCCTCCTCCACTACACAGAAGCTTTCCCCAGAATGCACCTGCCATTCACTTGCCAGGCAGCGGCTTGAACTAGTCACTGGGGAGAAGCTGCTAAAGGTTTAGGCAGTAGATAGAGGAGGCTGGACGTGTCTCCCCGAGCATGGTGGTGGTACACCTGTAATCCAGGTCCCGGGGATGTGAAAGCAAGGGGATCGGAAGGTTAAAGTCAGCCTGGGCTACACAAGACCTTAGCTCAAAAAACCAAAAATTAAAAACAAAACACCAAGAGAACTAAATAGCATGGGAACGGAGGAGGACCCATTAGAGAGGGCCATCAATCAGTCTTTGGAGGACCAGAGGGTACAGGTGAGGCTGGAACAGGGTTTAGCAAGCCCCCGGGATTGTCTGGTCTTGGTCAGGCTTGGGGCATAAAAGAGATGGGGGGGCAAAGGCTGGGTCTGTGGTTTGCGGGGGGAAGCACACTTGTTCACGAGGAAAGTTGAGGCAGAGGCTGTGGATGTGGGAAGCAGATGGGAAGGAAACTCCTTGGGGGAACTTCTGGGTCCGGTGGGGGAAGCAGCAGCTGTGAGATGACTGGCTGCCACACGGAGGGTCAGGGCAGGCCAGCTTCCTTCAGCCAAGTGGCCGAGGAGAGGGCAGCCACTTTGAGGGGTGGGGCCCCTGAGAGCCATGCCAACAGGAAACATGGCCGGGGCCTGCCTGGCGCTCCCACGCTCCAGCACCGCACCCAGCAGGAGAGGTGGAGACATGGGAGTCCTGGCAAGATGGGAACAAACGGGGGTCCTTCCTTCCCCGAAACCTGCCTTCACCCTCATATCTCTCTTCTTCCACTCCATCACCTGTCTGGTTCTTTCCTCCAACTTTGAGGGAACTGGTACAACCTGAGCTTCAGTTTCTTTATCTGTACAAATACGTGGCCATAAGCCTCTCGGTCCTTCTTACCTTGACCTTGAACCCGCTATGTAGCTGAGGATGACCTTGTCCTTCTGATCCCTCTGATTTCCCAAGTGCAGGATCACAGGCATGTACCACCACACTCAGTTTATGAAAAGATAAACCCAAGGCACTGTAGGCAAAGCCCTCTACCAAATGGGCCACATCCCCACTCTATACTCTCTCCAATGATTGCCTTGGTGACATTCATGTCCCCTCCCTCCCCGACTCTATCTCAAACTATTTTTTTTTAAACTTTATTTATTTATTTGCCTTGGTGTTTGCCTGGAACTGGAACTACAGACAGTTGTTAGCTGCCATGTGGGTGCTGGGAATCGAACCCGGGTCCTCTGGAAGAGCAGACGGTGCTCTTAACCGCTGAGCCATCTCTCCAGCCCCTATCTCAAACTATTTTGACAGAATGAAGACACCTGCTCCTCAGGAGCTGGACCAGGTATCAAGATTTAGGGAGGAAGAAACAGGGAGTTCTTTGAATGAAGTGAGATGGAGAGGCTGGAATGGGCTGGGACTTGGGGAAATAAAGATACACAAGGGGAAGATGAACAGGGACAGAACACACAGTAAGGATCAGAGAGAAGGCACCAGTATTAGAGCCACTGAGAAACCTCACTTAGAGAGATGCACAGTAGGGGGATATAGAAAGGTCAAACAAAAGCCAGGTATTGTGGCACATGCCTTTAATCCCAGCGCTGGAGAGGCAGAGGCAAGCAGATCTCTGGGAGTTCAAGGCCAGCCTGATCTATAGAGTGAGTTCCAAGACAGCTAAGGCTACATAGTGACACCCTGTGTGTGTGGAGGGGGGGAGACGTCTTACAGACACCACACCACCACCGCCAGGGTTGGGTTGAGCTCAGTCAGTAGAATACTTACTTAGCATGCACAAAACTTGGGGTTCAGTCTCCATCACTGGGCAAATTGGGGGTGATGATGCATGTTTGGGAGCCAGAACTTTTTCTAGACATCACATGTATACACCAATGAGGAACCACTTTTCATAGAGAAAGGGAAAGAATCTGAGTTTCAAGACCACCCCCCTGCCTTGTGGGGAAGTGGAGGATGGGAGACCGATCTGAGACATGGCTGTCTGCTTGGGGAGTAGATGTTATGTTTGCCTTGAGGCGGATTTTGTACTTGGGAGGTTCAGAGGCAGAAGAAACAGGAATTTGAAGCCATCCTAAATGGAATAGTGAGTGTATAACACCAGCCAGTGGGCTCCATAAGACCCTGTCACAAAACAAAATTAAATAGTTAATGCTCAGGGAGGCAGAGGCAAGAGACCCCAGTTTAGGTGCAGAAGTGAGAGTGTGGGTCATCTAGAATGAATCCTATGGTGGGGAAGTGGCTGGTGTCCGATGGACAGGGTGCAGACAGACTGAGAACTGAAGAGTAGCCGAGGGGGAGGGGAGGGCTGGGGACAACAGCAGCATTGTTCAGGCACGGGTGGGGGGAGGCCCCCAGGGGCAGGAAATTGGCCCTTTTCCCCTGCTCAGAGGCGGGTGCTGGCCCAGGCCCAGCCAGGGAAGCTGCTAGAGGATTGGGGAGAAACAGGTGCAAGAGTCAAGAAGGGAATCAGGCCAGCCATGCCCTGGGGGTGGGGTGGAAATCACCCCATGGGCATCACCCATCTTAGGGACCTCAGCAGTTCTCATGGCCAGCTCTCTAAATCTGTCCTCGTGGATTTAGACCCCTCCAAGGCATTGCCACACAAAGAGAGGAAGAAGAAAAGCTTCGGGTGGTTTACGTGGGCCCTGAACTTCCGCTGGCCCGTGCGCTTGCCTGCCGTGGGCTTACAGCCAGGGGAAGTGAGAGAGGGGAGAAAGGTTTCCAGGAAAAGAATTGGGGGCCCCTCTGGAAGCCGTGATTAGGGGTCCCCAGGATTCAGTCCCCAGATGGCAGCAGGGAAGGCCGTCACTCTGCTCTGTGATAGTCTCTAGCCTTTTCTAGAATTGGTAAGCAAGCTCTGCTTGGGGAGGAAAGGACCATTCTCTGGATGAATGGATGTCCTATTCCAGACATCACTTGTATATACAAATGAGGAACTACTTTTCATAGGGAAAGAAAAAGAATTTGAGTCTCAACACCCACCCCAGACACACACACACACACCCGTGGAGGGGTGGAAGGTAGGGGGGCTTGTCTGGTTGGGAATTAGATGATAGTTCGTTGCCTTGAGGTAGGACTTTGCTATATAAAGCCTAGGTAGCCCTCAAACTAGAGATCCTCTTGTCTTAGCCTGCCTAGGGCAGGGATTATAAGCCTGACCACCACACTAGCCGCAAGAACGGTTTTGAGACGTCCTATCCAGAGAGACTGATTTGAGGACCATAACATTATGAATGGAGAAAGAGGAAAATGGATGATGGCCTCACTGTCTTTGCCCTCCCCACAGTGGGTGATGTACCTGCTCCTGGTCAAGTGTTTGATCACCCTCTCAACGGTCTTCCTTCTTTGCCTTATTGTGGCCTTCCACGCCAAGGAGATCCAAGTAAGTCAGGTCCTACCTCCTTCTCCTGTCCTGAGATGTGTGTGTCTACGTCCTTGCCCACTGGGATAAAACGAAGCACAGACAGACAGACAGACAGACTTCTAGGCCCCATCTCTAACCCCCATGCTTCTTGCCCACTTAGAGATGGTGAAAGTGCATTTCCAGCTCCCAAGTCACAAGACCTCTTGGTTATTATTATTATTATTGTTGTTGTTGTTATTACTATCAGTGCTGGGGGTTGAAGTCAGGATCTTGCACATTTTGGCAAACGAGTCACATTCCCAGCCCCTCGCTGGGGATTCTAGGCAGGGGCTCTACCACTGAACCACACCCCAGCCCTTCACTGGGGGATTCTAGGCAGGGGCTCTACCACTGAACCACACCCCAGCCCCTCACTGGGGGATTCTAGGCAGGGGCTCTACCACTGAGCCACACCCCAGCCCCTCACTGGGGGATTCTAGGCAGGGGCTCTACCACTGAGCCACACCCCAGCCCCTCACTGGGGGATTCTAGGCAGGAGCTCTACCACTGAGCCACACCCCAGCCCCTCACTGGGGATTCTAGGCAGGGGCTCTACCACTGAGCCACACCCCAGCCCCTCACTGGGGGATTCTAGGCAGGGGCTCTACCACTGAGCCACGCCCCAGCCCCTCACTGGGGGATTCTAGACAGGGGCTCTACCACTGAGCCACACTCCCAGTCCCTCACTGGGGGATTCTAGGCAGGGGCTCTCCATCTCTAAACTTCTCTACAAGTATCACTGATGAGAATAATAGTGCATAATTACAATTTTAAATTATATGTATGTATTTACGGGGGCACATGTAGAAGTCAGAAGATATCTTATGTAAGTCATTCCTCTTCTACACATGGGTTTGGTGCCAGACTCAAGCCATAGGGTTCAGAGATAAAGCCTTGGCTCACTGAGTCGTCACAGAAGCCCAAAGAATGTGTACTTTTAACCGAGAGCCTCTTAGGTGCCAAGTGCCGCCCAGGGTGTTACTGTACATGGGCACCATTTTATATGGGAGCTGGGCACCAGGATCTGGGGAAATGAGAATGAGATTACATCTCAGTGAGGCCAGAGCTGGACGATGGCTAGGAAGCGTTGCTGAGTCTGGAGGAAGAAAGGTCACAGAAGACTGGTGAGTTTAGGTGCTGGCACTACATGCTATCTACACAGCTGTTAGGTGACTTGGGAGTGTAGTAGGTGGTGACACAGTAATGTAGAGCAGAAACCTGGAGGAGTGACTCAGTGGTAGAGCCCCTGCCTAGAATCCCCCAGTGAGGGGCTGGGGTGTGGCTCAGTGGTAGAGCCCCTGCCTAGAATCCCCCAGTGAGGGGCTGGGGTGTGGCTCAGTGGTAGAGCCCCTGCCTAGAATCCCCCAGTGAGGGGCTGGGGGCATGATTCCATGGTAGAGTGCTTTTCAAACAACACTGAAGCTTTATCTTTAGCATTGAGGGGGATTAAAGTTACAGAAGCTTTCATGCTCTGGGCCCACTGCTTCATCGCCCTGTTGTGAGACCCCAGCCTCAACTTCCAGATTTGTAAATTGGAGTATGAGTATTTATTGAGTCACGTGTACGGGGAACAGAGTTGTCCTGGGACATCCAAGGTGCTACATCAATGGAGCTATGCAGCAATGTCCTGTAGTTCCAGCACTTGGGAGTCGGAGGCAGGAGAATCACGAATTTGAGCCCAGCCAGTCTTGGGTATAAATTACATGTGTCTGTGCGTGCGCGTGCATTGCCACAGTGAACATGGGGAAGTTGGGGCTGAACTCTATGGGGTTTGTTCTCTCCTTGTACAACAGTGAATCCTGTTGTGGGGACGAAAGGCAGAGAGTCAGTCTTGGTGGTAAACGCCTTTACCCACTGAGCATCCCATTGACCCTGACTATTGTTTCTGCTAGTGGCTCCGTGGGACAGCCCTCCAAGGGTGGGAACATAAGCTCTTGGGAGGTAGACGGTTCTATCTCATTCGCTACAAATTTGCAGTATATAAAACTTGTGGCTACACACAGTAGGCACTCATGTAGAAAGACTCCACCTTCGGGAAGTCAGCCGGAACTAGCCAGGACAGTTTGAGAGAGTGAAGAAGGTGAAGAGGTGGCTTGCTGGATCCCTCCTGCCCTCCCCCCACCTCCCCCAGCCCCACGCCCCACGCAGCTATCTCTAACCTTTCCAGACCCAGGGCGTCCCCTACGTCTTATCTCGGGGTGCAGGCTGGGTGTGCCACTGCCTGCCCTGCATCTGACCCTCTCTCCCCCGTCTGCTCCTTCCTGGCAGCTGTTCATGACCGACAACGGGCTCCGGGACTGGCGGGTGGCGCTGACCCGGCGGCAGGCGGCACAGATCCTGCTGGAGCTGCTGGTGTGCGGGGTGCACCCGGCGCCCCTGCGGAGCTCGCACTGCGTCCTGGCCGGGGAAGCCACGGATGCGCAGCCCTGGCCGAGCTTCTTGGACCAGGGCGAGGCTCTGCTGTCCCTGGCCATGCTGCTGCGTCTCTACCTGGTACCCCGCGCCATGCTGCTGCGCAGCGGTGTCCTGCTCAATGCGTCCTACCGCAGCATTGGGGCGCTCAACCAAGTCCGCTTCCGCCACTGGTTTGTGGCCAAGCTCTACATGAACACACACCCGGGGCGCCTGCTGCTGGGCCTCACACTCGGCCTCTGGCTCACCACAGCTTGGGTGCTGTCTGTGGCTGAGAGGTGAGGGGCCTGGAATACAGGGAGGGGACCTCAAGGGCTTGCTGGGTATGGTGGTGCAGGCTGCAAGGTTGTGGGCCAGCCAACATCAGCAGGGTAGGCTCACACTTTCCGTTCTTCTTGGCCGGGAAATCCCATGCCCTCAAAAGGTCGTTCCCAACCATTCCGCTGGGCCACCTACCGCCCCCCCACACACACACACAACCCCTAGGCAACCCCACCCTCTGGCTTCCAAACTGAGTCCAGATTAAGACTGGTAATACTAAGTAACTACCTTGTTGGAAAGGGAACAGCTTTTCCAAATTAGCAGGTACAGTAAGTGCCTGCTGCAATTGGAAAGCAGACATTTGGAACCGCTTTGCAGAGGAATTCCCTGCAGTCCCTAGCCATTGCTTAGCAACTGTAAGCAGATAGGGGCTGCTGCGGCTCGGTTCCCACAGATCCTTACTGTCTCCCTTACAGAGAAATCCAACTTATGGTGTGAGAGCTGGCAACGGGGCACTGTAGCAAAGGCAGGTTTTCCAGCCTAACAAAGCCAAACCTTTGGAGCGCCGCAGGCTGGTTCCCATCTCCACCATAGTGCCTCACCCTCCCGAATGTTAGTATTAAAGAGGCATGCCTCACTGTGTCCAGCTCCGGACAAGACTTTTTTTTTTTTTTTTTTAAAAAAAAAAAAAAAAAAAAAAGGCCAATCATAAACTGTGTGTGGTGGCACAAGCAGGTGGATCTCTGAGTTTGAGGCCAGCCGGGTCTACACAGTGAGTTCCAGGACAGCCAGGGCTACACAGAGAAAGCCTGTCTTGGAAAACAAAGAAAGAACGCAAAAGAAAGGTCAATCTTTTTGATCCTGCTCTATTAGATGAAGGCCATGTAGCCTCTTTGTGGACGTTAGATGGCATTGCTACTGCTGAGGCGGGCTAGTGACCTTCAAGCTGGTCCTGGCACACGCTGAGTCATCTAGGAGCCCTGGTTGCCTAGCTGAACTCACACAGGCTCTCCATCAGTGGTTCTCAGCTTTGCTAACACTGAACCCTTTAATATAGTCCTTTATGTTGTGTTGACCGCCAGCCACAGAATTATTTTTATGACTATTCCAGGGCTGTGATTTTGCTACTATGTGCTGTAATGTAAATACCTGACATACAGAATGTCTGATAATGTGTGAAAAGGTAGCTCAACCCTCCTAAGGGGTTGTGATTCACAGGTTGAGAGCAGCTACTCTCAAGCTAGCCAGACCTTGATTTCTACTCTTGTAGTCCAGGGTGGTTGAGCATCTGAGCCAGCCCACACAGCAGAGAAAGGGCCAGCATTTTGGCTTTCTGTCCAGGTGCCTCTTTGGAAGAGGGTGATTATTTGGGGTGGGTAAACCACACCAGCAACCCCAGGCTGGGGTCCCAGAACTAAGTTCCTTTTGCCCATAGGCAGGCTGTCAATGCCACGGGACACCTCACAGACACACTGTGGCTGATCCCTATCACATTCCTGACCATTGGCTATGGGGACGTGGTACCTGGCACCATTTGGGGCAAGATCGTCTGCCTGTGCACTGGAGTCATGGTGAGTGCCCCCCAACTCTTATTGTACTCCCTATTTACTTAGTCTCAAGGCTCAGGAAACCATGGGCCAGCATAGGCCTTCCCTGACACCCCTCAGGGCTGTGGGTGTCCTGATTAATTTTTATTCAACATCCAGATATCCAGCCCCATTTTGTTCTCTTCTTTTTTTAAAAAAAAAAAACTTTATTTATTTATTTATTTGCCTTGGTGTTTGCCTAGAAATGGATCTACAGACAGTTGTTAGCTGCCATGTGGGTGCTGGGAATCGAACCCGGGTCCTCTGGAAGAGCAGATGGTGCTCTTAACCACTGAGCCATCTCTCCAGCCCCTTGTTCTCTTCTTCATCCTTCTTCCTCCCCTGTTTATTCTCCTCCTTCCCCTTTAAGTTAAGGTTATGATCCCAGGCTAGCTTCAACCTATGTTCCCCAGGCTAGACTCAACCTATGTACCCCAGGCTAGCCTCAACCTATGTACCCCAGGATAGCCTCAACCTATGTACTCCAGGCTAGCCTCAACCTATGTACCCCAGGCTAGCCTCAACCTATGTACCCCAGGCTAGCCTCAACCTATGTACCCCAGGATAGCCTCAACCTATGTACTCCAGGCTAGCCTCAACCTATGTTCCCCAGGATAGCCTCAACCTATGTACTCCAGGCTAGCCTCAACCTATGTTCCCCAGGCTAGCCTCAACCTATGTTCCCCAGGCTAGCCTCAACTTATGTACCCCAGGCTAGCCTCAAACCTCTTGCTTCAGTATGCTAGATACTACAAGTCCTTCCTAGAATCCAGGTTTCATTTCTTTAGACCCAATTCCCCAGCTCTACTTTCTTCCTGAGTGAGCCAAGAAATCCAGTCTCCTGTCCTCCTAGAGCACAGAGTCATCATCCAGAGTATGTTTTGGGGACCAGCCATCATAGACTCCAAGCTCACTTTGTCCCTTGTCAACTGGGGAGCTTAAGCAGACCACATGATGTTTCTGGGCCTCAGTGTCCCCCATCTGTAAAGTGGGTGGGTGCCAGTCCCAGCATCCTCTCTGTGGGATTGTTGAGACAGTAAATAAAAGACATTATGTTGGGGGCTGGAGCGATGGCTCGGCGGTTAAGAGCACCGTCTGCTCTTCCAGAGGACCCGGGTTCGATTCCCAGCACCCACATGGCAGCTAACAACTGTCTGTGGTTCCAGGCAAACACTAAGGCAAATAAATAAAAATAAATTTTAAAAATTTTTTTTAAAAAAACCAAATCATTATGTCAAAGGTTCAAACATAGGAAGTTCTTAGTAAATGCAGTGAGGGGGGATAACGGTTTTCATGACTGATCCCACACATCTGTTCCAACCCTCAGGAAGTGGGGGCTTGGGGGACTGTTGCTTTAACGGATTCTTTAGCAACGTTTGGCTGTCCCCACCCTAGCTTCAGAGACCCTAGGCAGCAAAGAAGCACCAGCCCTGGGCTCTGTTTCCTGCCTACAGTTACCCTTCTTACCACAGACTCTCCCTCCCACCTAGCTCCTTCCTTCAGGGCCCAGCTAGAGTGAGTGCCTTGGTCTAGGCCTTCCCATAGGGGACCTAAGCCACCAGTTCCTAGCCCTGATGCTGCCCCAGGACACAATGGTATAGCAGGCTAACATAACACCCACACAGTAGTGAGACTTTGGGTCAAAGGAAAAGCCAGAACAATATTTCAGAGATCCTCAGGGCTACATTTTGTTGTTTTTTGTTTTTTCGAGACAAAGTCTCTCTGTGTAGCCCTGTCCTAGAACTGACTCTGTAGACCAGGCTGGCCTTGAACTCACAGAGATCCACCTACCTCTGCCTCCCGGGTGCTGGGATTAAAGGCATCAGTCACCACTGTCTGGCAGGGCTGTATCTTTTGACAGAAAGAAAAACTGAAACTGGGCGAAATGAGATTAACTAGATACTATGCCTTTAAAATTATATTTAAGTACTTATTTGGGAGGGCTTGCCTGTCAGGGCATTCATGGCCAAATCAAAGGACAACTTTTGGGGACTGAGCCCTCTCCTTCCATCATGAGACTTTGGAAAGCAGAACATCAGGCCTGGTGGCAAATAACCTTGTACCCTTGAGCTATTTCCCTGTTCATGGCCCCTTTTAGTAGGTTTTGTTTTTTGGGTTTTTGTTTGTTCGGTTTTTTTTTTTTTTTTGGTGAGGAGGGGGTGGACAAAGGGTTTATGTAGCCCAGGCTAGCTATAATAGAGGCTGATCTTCCAGCCTCAGTGCTGTCCCCTCCTTCCTCCTGGGTCACAGAGCTTGGCTCGGCAGCAGATTGGGCCTCTGCCAACTCCTGCTCTGACACTTGCAAGGTGGCAACTGCTGGCATTTACAGGGACATTTGGGAGGACATGTCTGTTTCCTCAAGAGGTGACCCTCCCCCCTTCAAATTAGTCATCTAAGGAAAGAGACATTCGGGCTATGGGGAGATGACAAATGGGGTGGATACGTCTGTGATCCCAGAACCAGAGAGGCAGAGGCAGGTTTGGGGGTAGCCTTGACTACATAGAATGACTGTCTACACCCCCAAACAGGGCTGGGGATTTGACATGTACAGCATGCACAAAGAGCCGGTTTAGGTCCTCAGTATGGTATTAACTGAACATAATGATAAGTGCCTGTAATTCCAGCATTTTTGGAGTTGGAGGCAGGAGGGTCAGGTTCATGGTCATCCTTGGGTAGATAGTGAAATCAGTCTAGCCTGAAAGACAGTTCTGATGGTGGTGGAATGCCCTGTGTGGCTGTGAGATGATTGGAAGGAGCTGTAACATATGGCTGACCCTCAGCGTCCCACAGCCTCACATGACTTGCTTGGTACACTCACAGGGAGTCTGCTGCACTGCCCTGCTCGTGGCTGTGGTGGCCCGGAAGCTGGAGTTTAACAAGGCAGAGAAACATGTGCACAACTTCATGATGGACATTCATTATGCCAAAGAGGTGAGCCTGGGCACTGGGCACCCAGGTCGGGGCTGTAGCTCAGTTGTTAGAACACTTACCCAGGGTGCATAAGACCCTGGGTTCAACACCATATAAATGGTATGGTGGCAAATGCTGTAATCCCAGCATTCAGAGGATGAACCAGGACGATCCGGAGTTCAGGGTCGCCCTCAGCGACATAGTGAGTGCACGATCAACCCGGCTACGTGAGACCTGGGGGGAGGGGGGAAAGAAAGCCAGTTCCCCTTAAAGCTAGGCATAGTGGTTCATGTTAGTAACTCCAGGAAGATCAGGCCGTAAAGTGGCAGGGAAGTCGAAGCCAACATGGGGCTACAGAGCAAGACCCTAAAGGGAACACCCCACCCCCCACCCCGGGATTCCAGGGTCCCTCTTCCCCTGACCCTGTGTTGTGCGCCCCCATCAGATGAAGGAGTCAGCCGCACGGCTCCTGCAGGAAGCTTGGATGTACTACAAACACACTCGCAGGAAGGACTCCCGAGCTGCCCGAAGGCATCAGCGCAAGCTGCTGGCCGCCATCTACAAGTGAGGGTCTCTCTGTGTCTGCATGGCTCCTCTGTGTGTGCCCAGGCCTGTCCACCGGGACCTAACTCTGACTCGGGTGCCGGTGGCCATGGAGTCCCAGATTTGACATGATTAGGGACCAGGGTTAAAACTGAGCCCACCTCCCCCACAGGTTCCGCCAGGTACGGCTAAAACACCGGAAGCTCCGCGAACAAGTAAATTCTATGGTGGACATCTCCAAGGTACCAGGGCCTTGGGAGGTCTGCGGGAGGCTTTGGAAGGCAGAGGCCGGTGGATCGCTGAGTTCAAGGCTAGCCTGATCTACAGAGCAAGTTCTAGGATAGCCAGGGCTCCACAGAGAAGCCCTGTCTTGAAAAATAAAATAAATAAATAAATAAAAAAAATAGAAATAAAAGAAAATCACTGCAAGGAGCTGAAACACACAGGTGTGTGTGCTAAAGGCTATGGAATGAAGGGGGGGAAAGCTTCCCACACACGCCTTTTAGACTTAAGAAAAAAAGCACACAAAGAGTGCCAGTGTTTGGTTTTAAATTATCTTTATTGCTTACATGTGGACGGATATAAATTTCCTCCCAGGTGCAATTCTTATACAAATAAAACCAGGCAAATTTACAAAGCAACTCAAACACTGACAGCAAACCCAACTTAGAAAAAAAAAAAAAATTAACGGACCCGATGACAAGGGATGGCATTGTTTTAATGAAAGCCAGTTTCTGATGCTGTTGTAAAGTAGGTGGGGGGGGGGAGATGGGTCCCAATGCCGCTAATGCTGGGGTCTGTTGGCTTCCACCAGTGGTGGTGACATCATACCCCTTTGCCCTGGCTCATTACGCTCCTTCTTTATGTAGTGGCCTTTGCCTTTTGTTATTAGCCCAGCCCTATTTAAACAGCCACCCTTGGCACCAAGGCCATGGTAAATAGCTCCAGACTCAGGTCCCAAAACTTCATGACATGTTGGAGAGAGGAGAAGGAGGCTCAGGTCAGCTGCAATAGGTGGGTCTGTAGCGATGAATCCAGAGTCCACAGCAAGTTCACAAGGCTGGGCATGAAGGCCTAACTGGCATTCATGATGCCCTGGGTTTACAGAGCAGTCATCATCCCAGCATTTGGGAGGCAGGGGCAGCAGGATCAGAACTTCGAGGTCATTAGGGCTGAAGAGATGTCTCTTAAGAGTGCTTACCGTTCTTGCAGAGGACCCAGGTTGGGTTCCCAGCACCTACATGGCAGTTCTCATCCGTCAACTCCAGTAACAGTAAATCCAATTCCAGCCTGGGCCACATGACACTCTGTCCCCCCAAAAAACAAAAAGACTCAAGGACTCCCAGTGATCACCGGGATCCACTCCAGAATAAGGCTGTCTGGGTCTAGGAAGCCAAGCATCACCAAGTCCATAAACAATCAATTCGAATGGACATATGCTTCATGTCAGGCCTTCTTCTGATGGGGGCTCAGCTGTCCCCTGGGAACAGGGTTCCTACCTCTGGGGCATATCTGTTGTTTGTTTGGAAAGCAAGCCTTCAGCATCTCAGGTCTCATACTATCTCTTGTAGCATAGTCTGACTTTGAAATACAATTACTGAGTGCTGGGATTACAGACTTACCAGCTGATCAGCATTATTTCTCTTATTTTATGTGTACATTGTCCCTACTTGTATGAATGTGGATGCCTTGTGCCCTCGGAGGCCATCAGATCCCCTGAAACTACAGCCAGTTGTGAACCACCCAATGTGGGTGCTGGGAACCGAACCCTGGTCCTCTGTAAGAGCAGCAAATGCCCCTAACCACTGAGTCATCTCTCCAGCCCCTGCCTCTGTAGTTTTTAAGAGACTCTTAAGACTAGCAATAGCCTCTGCCCAAACAACTATGGCCCGAGTGGTCCGTGGAAGATAAGTTCATTGATGATTAGGACTAGTCCTTGATGGCTTCAGAGGACCTTGCCAATGCTCTGCTGTCCCCGTCTGTAGAGCAGACAGGGGCTCACGTACAACCTCACTCCAGTGTCTCTTTTTCACACTCAGATGCACATGATCCTGTGCGACTTGCAGATGGGTCTCAACACCTCCCACCGGTCCCTGGAGAAGAGAATCGACGGACTGGCAGGAAGGCTGGATGCCCTGATGGAGCTGCTTGGCACTGCCCTGCAGCATCAGCATCAGCAACAGCAGCAGCAGCAGCAGCAGCAACTACCAGAAGCCAGACAGGAAGCCACATAGCTGGTAAGGGGGCAGACATGGGGCCAGGAAAAATCCTGAGGAAGACAGGCACCTGTGGCCAGTGCCCAGGGCACTCTTGTCTGTGTATAAAGCTTCCCTTTCTCCTAAGCTGTGTCATCTCTTAGGGCTTCGGGTTCAGGTCTGTGCTTGTTAATCTGATGCCTACTCGCTTTCATGTGTGGGTATACTGGGGGGGGTGCTCAGGAACTGAAGGTGGAACCTAGGATCTTGTGTATTCTAGGCAGGGCTCTACCACTGAGCCACACCCCAGCCCCTCACTGGGGGATTCTAGGCAGGGCTCTACCACTGAGCCACACCCCAGCCCCTCACTGGGGATTCTAGGCAGGGGCTCTACCACTGAGCCACACCCCGGCCCCTCACTGGGGGATTCTAGGCAGGGCCTCTACCACTGAGCCACACCCCAGCCCCTCACTGGGGGATTCTAGGCAGGGGCTCTACCACTGAGCCACACCCCAGCCCCTCACTGGGGATTCTAGGCAGGGGCTCTACCACTGAGCCACACCCCAGCCCCTCACTGGGGGATTCTAGGCAGGGGCTCTACCACTGAGCCACACCCCAGCCCCTCACTGGGGGATTCTAGGCAGGGGCTCTACCACTGAGCCAC
>PVIH01027229.1:0-17331 GCA_004025045.1 Sigmodon hispidus | reverse complement strand
GACATCTGCTCTCCATTCTTATCCTAGCCAACTTAAACGTTGTTACAAGACACCTTACTTTTTCAATGACAGCTTGTGTAGAATTGTCCCATATCTGGATTTTAGTAAGCTTCTCTTGGGCTAATGGGTAAGGATTCTTCTTTCTTTAGCTCTTTATTTTTCTGTCTGGTAATTTTGAGATTAAAATAGATAATTTGAATGTTTATTTTTGGATAGGAAATCTAATTAAATAATAAGTACTTAGGAAAGGGAGATCAAACATAGCCAAAGGAAAGACAGTAATTTCTCATGGAGGAAGCATGTAAGAAGCAGACCTGGGTACATTTGCTGGGAATATAAATGGCCTTAAGAGCGGTGTGAACTGTGGTTCTCCACTTTGCACTATATATTCCTGCAAAAAATTTAACTAGTATCTATAACTTCTGTCTAAAGGACAAGAACAGTACATTTTGAAAGCAGGCATTTAACTGAATGGTAAATAATACAAACTGAGAAAATTGAGTTGAGTTACAGAAATAGATAGAAAAAGACAGAAATAGAACTGAGTTGCTGAAAGTCAAATGAATTACATTTATAATACAATAAAAATGATGTATTTAATTTAAGAAATTTTTCATACAAAAGAGTACAACTAGTGGTACAAGCAGTAACAGCCCACAGAGGCAAAGAAATAGTATATTCTCCTAATCATATGAATGCAGTGCCCCACTGTTTGTTTTAATTCCTTTTTAAAATATAGACTTAAAAGAACATACAGGGATGGAAAAATTCCCTTCTAATGATTGGTTTACTTCTAATATTTATACTTTTTAATTGAAGTTCTAGAATTTTGTCTTGTATTCACTTAGCATAAGACAAAATTGTTTCTATAGCAAGGGATAATATATTGTATTTAAAAACAAACTCAAATGGTTGTGTTTTTATGACAGGGAAATTAGATGTAGTTTTTTAATTTCATATATGGTCATTAGCTTACGTTCTCTCTCTCTCTCCTTGGCCCCCTCTCTCCCTTCTCTCCTCCCTCCCATTCTCTCTCAGTGATTGTTCATGTTTTGTTATTCCTTGCTCAAAAGGCATGTTAGCAAAATAATAGCTTAATTTCAGTGAAGTATGATAAAACCTTGGAATTCAGGAAATCTAGTATATTAGAGATATGTTCTTATTAGCATGAAACCATTGTGCAAAAAGATAGATTTCACTTTGACATTTCCATAAATCTGGATCTTCTCATGTTCACTAGATAGGTCCTTTATACGTGGCATTCTGATAGTTCTGAAGATATGCTTTGACTTACCATTTCTTTGTTGCTCCCCTTTGGGAAAATTTAAAGGCCTTGTGAAGTGTAATTGATACACAATAAACTGCTATTTATCCACACTTGTAAATTTTTAAATGTATGTATGTGTATCTTGTGAAATATAGCCTCTGCAAGCTTCCTGGTGAGTTTTTTAATAATCTTCTCCTCTTACCACCACCCTCCACATCTCTACCTCCCCATTTCCAGACCTGTCTGCTTTCTTTCTCTACAGTCACATTATATATAAGTGGAAAATAAATTGTGTGCTTCGGGGAGGAATCTGGCTTCTTTAATTGAGCATAGTTGTTTTTAGCTTTGTTCAGATTTTTATGCATATTCCTTTTGATTAAAAGGTAAAATATCATTGGTTTGTAAACCACAGTCTGTTTCTTCATTTCATGTTGGTTGCATTCAAGATTGTTTCTTGTTTTTGACCATTACGAACAAAGCTTTTCTGTGCACTCATATGCATATGCTTTTTCTTAAGAATTACTTAAGAGACTAATCACTGGATCATAGAGTACTTGGATTTTAAATAGAAAGAAAATGTAAGACTATTTCTTAGAATTGCCATGTCATTTTATGTTACTAACAACAGAATTATGGAAGCATCATTTCCCATATTTACTCTCTTCAAACACTTGGCAGTGGGGCATGCTTTTTAACCTGGTGAGTAGTTATAGCCCACAATTTTTGGTTCTTTTTTTTGAAGCTCTCTTATTAGATACACAAACAGAGGGATTCCTGTGTACTTTGATAGCTCAGCCCATTTTTCTTATGAAATGACCCTCTTTGTCTAGGATAGTATAATATATTTTTGTTGTATAGTAATTTGTCTCATGTTAATATACATGCTTCAACCTTCCTTTGAATAATATTGGCACACAGGATCTTTCTTCATTTTACATATAACATACTTATATTTTTATATTTAAGAAATTTTTTAATTAAAAATTCAGAGGTAATATCTGGTTTTTAATACAATTATTTAGATAATGTTACTGGTATATAAGCTGAGTATCCCTTATCTTAAATTTTTTGACCTTTTTTAGTGTTCTGGGTTTCTATTTATTTATTTTTGTATTTATTGCTGCCTATGTATCATAAGATACCTCAGGGCATTTATGTCTTACATGAAATATATTTTGTTCCACAAATACTTGGTATATACATACGTGTGTGTGTGTATGTGCATGTGTATATCTTGAAGGTAATTTAATATACTTTTAATAAGCCTGTATTTTGAGTATGATTATAATATGATATCAAGTGTATGACATTAATGTTAAAAATATTCAGAACTTTTTCAAATCATTTTCAAATTTCATATGCTTTGGTAAGTGAGATGTATGATTACATAAAAGAAAATCTTCATTTCTTTTTAAATTTTTTGCTATTTCATCTGTCTACATACTTCAACTTTCCTGAGCTGAGTCTTCATTTTCAAAAAAGTTGAAGAATTTGAGCCTTTACTGCTTGTTTCCCTTCTTTGAGGAATTCCCCATATGGTAGAGAATTTAAGATTGCACTGCAGCCTTCTGATGCTCCTTAAAATTTATTTTTGTGTCATTTTGTATAGTGCACTGGTACTTTAGTAATCTGTTTTTTTAAAATTTCTTGTTTACTCCATCTATTGTGATTGATAATTTTGCAGGGTATAGTATTCTAGTTTGGCAGCCATGCTCTTTTAGCATCTGTATAACTTCTGACCAAGCCCTTCTAGCTTTCATCGTTTCCATTGAATAGTCAGGTGTTATTCTGATGGGTCTGCCTTTATATGTGAGTTGGCCGTTTTCTTTTGCCGCTCTTAAAATTTTTTCTTTGTTCTGTATGTTTTGTGGCTTGATTATAATGTGGCATGCTGACTTTCTTTGGGGGTCATATCTATTTGGTGTTCTGTAAGCTTCTTGTATCTTTATAGGCATTTCCTTCTTCAGGTTAGGGAAGTTTTCTTCTATTATTTTATTGAAAACATCATCTGTGCCTTTGAGCTGGTATTCTTCTCCTTCTTCTATTCCTATTATTCTCAAATTAGGTCTTTTCATGGTGTCCCAAATTTCCTGAACATTTTGCATTATGGCTTTTTTAGTTTTACTATTTTCTTTGACTGATATATCTATTTGAGCTACTGAGTCTTCCACTTCAGAGATTCTATCTTCCATCTCTTGAACTCTGTTTGTTATGCTTGTATCTGTGGTTCCAGCTTTTTTCTTCAGATTTTCTATTTCCATCTTTGCCTCATTTTGTGCCTTTTTTTATTGCTTCCATTTCGGCTTTGAGTTCCTGGCATGTTTCTTTCATAGATTTGTTCATCTCTTCCAATTTTTTGTTTGTATTTTCTTCTATTTCTTTAAGGCTATTTTTCATATCTTCTTTGAGAGCTTCGATGATCATCGAAAAGGAATTTTTGGTGTTGCTTCCTTCTGTTTCCTCTTCATTGCTCAGTTCAGGTCTTGTATTTGTAGGATTGCCACTTTCTTCTGGAGTTACCTTGTTGTTCTTTGTATTATTATGTAAGTTTTTGCACTGGCGTCTGCCCATGGCTTCAGTGCTTCACGATTAAGTGGCTCCTGGTCAGTTGTGGCACTCGGCCTTGTGTGCCTCCTGTCACCTCTGCTCAATCACTACTTCTGCACTGTGCAGGGGACTGAATTTCAAGTCTTCAATCTTTCTCTGTTAGACCAATTAGAGGGGGGTGGTGGCTGTGCAAACTCCCTCAGCAGCAGCTTGGGGGACCGTGACAGGCAGAGTTTATCTCTGCCTGCTCTAGAGTGCTCTGGGACACATTCTGTAGACAGCACCCGGTCCCGGAACTGGACGGAACTGACATGAGCTCAAGTCTCCTCCCCCTGGCAGGGATACAGGCACTGGGGCCTGCTGACCCCTCCTCACCTCTGGGTGGGGTCTGAGTCTGTCCTTCAGGGACCCCAGTCCTTATCTGATTGCTCAGTTGGAGGTGGGTAGCCTTGCAAATTCCCTCAGCAGCAGCTTGGGTGACCATGACAGGCAGAGTTTATCTCCGCCTTCTCTAGAGAGCTCTGGGACATGCTCTGCAGACAGCACCCATCCCGGAACCTTTAAGGGAATTTTTTGTATCTTCTTTGAGGGCTTCAGTGATCATCATCAAGGTATTTTTGGTGTTGCTTCCTTCTGCTTCCTCTTCATTTCTCTGTTCAGGTCTTGCAGTTGTAGAATCACTACTTTCTTTTGGAGTTACCTTGTTAATCTTTATATTATTATATATATTTTTGCACTGGTGTTTGCCTATGGCTTCAGTGGTTCATGATTAGGTGGCTCCTGGTCAGTTGTGGCAAGAGGGCTTGTATGTCTTCTATCACCTCTGAGCAAGGGGTCTGCTTAATCTCTGACTCTGCTCTGGGCAGGGGTCTGAATTTCAAGTCTTTAGTCTTTTTCTGCTGATGCAGTTGAGGGTGGGTTCGCCGTGCGATGCCCCTTCTTTTAGGTGTAGCTGGAGCAGGCCCTCACAGCCAAATAGTATTCCTGTCTGCTAAAGAGTGTGTGGAAACATGCACCACAGATAGAACCTGGTCCCGGAACCCAAACCTGAACCAGAACACAGTTTTCCCTGGCAGGGATTCAGGGGCTAGGGCCTGCTGACCTCACCTCACCTCTGGGTGGTGTCTGAGTCTGGATTTCTAGGTCCTCAGTCCTTGTTTTTTTAAGCAGTTTGAGGAGGGTTGGCTGTGCAAGTTCCCTTGTTTTAGTAGCAGCTGGAGGGATCCTTACAGCCAAATCTATTCCTGTCTGCTAAGGAGTGTTGGAGACATGCACCACAGACAGAACTTGGTCCCGGGACCAGAACTCTGTTTGTATTTTCTTCTATTTTTTAAGGGAGCTTTTTATATCCTTTTTTTAAGGCTTCTATTAGTTTCATAAAGCTGTTTTTAAGGTCATTTTCTTCTGTTCTCTCTTCATTGTTATGTTCAGGTCTTGAAGCTATAGAACCACTTGCTTCTTCTAGTGGTGTCTTGTTGACCTTTGTATTGTTGTATGTATTCTTGCACTGCTGTCTGCCCATTGTTTTCCCAATTCACTCTTGGTTAGTTCTTGGTTGGCTCCTGGTGAGTTATTGGTCTGAGAGCTCTCAATCAGCTATGTGTTCAGAGTGTCAGCTTTTTTCATGAGGTCACAGTGTTATGATGCCAGTGGTCACCTCTTGACCTCTCACCTCTCAGCTGTGCGCCCAGGGACTCAGCTTCTCCTCTGCTACTACTATGCCAGAACTTTTCTGGGTGGGCCTTGCATCGCATAGAAGCAGAGTGGCTGTTCAGGGCCTGGGTTCAGGTGGCTGAAGTCATCTTCTGACCTCTGACCTCTCAGCTGTGCCTCTAGGAACTCCTCTGCTTCCTTGCTGCTATGATGCCAGTTGTGGTCTGTGCAGGCTGTGTTCCCCGGTCAAAGAAGCCGAGTCTCTTACCTCTGTAAGAGTACCCACGACCAGGGGACTTAGTTGCTCCTCTGCTGCTACTATGCCAGCCCTATTTTGGGCGGGCTATGTTCTGCACAGAAGTGGAGTGGCCATTCAGGGCCTGGGTTCAGGTGGTGGAAGTCATGATCTCATCATTTCAGTTTTAAATTATTTTTTTTCTAATTAATTATGGTCCAGATTTGAAAAAGAACATGATTGTTGCTTTTGTTTGTTGAATGCAGCAAAATATGCTTCCCAATATTATAGTTCTAAGCTGATCAATAATTAATTCATGTTGAATACAGCATTTCTTAAGTTATAGAAAATTGTGATCTGACTTTAGTGCTTTTGTTTGTTTCCTTTTTAAAATGTGTGTAGATTTTATTTATTTGTTTTTGAGATAGTGTCTCTCAATGTAGCCCAGACTGGCCTCAAATTCACCCTGCTCAAGCTGACTTCTATCTAATTCATGGCTGCTTTCAATTTTGTTCTGCTCAGTGTTGGAGTGATAGATGTGCACCAATACACTACATGAGTATTTTCAAAAATAAAGGTGTTAATTTGTATATTATTTATCTTACAGTTAATGGTACTCTTTTCAGCTTTTATTTTAACTATAATAGGCCATTCTTGGCTTTGTTTTAGAGTCTCAAAGTATAATTCACTCTAGAATGCTGAACTTAATTCTTATGTGTTGTAATTGTTATTCCCTATTGATGTAGAATGCTTTACTGAGGCCAGTTAAGATAATGTATGATTTAGATTTGTGAGATATGCTCTTCTATTGTCCTGTTTCACTTGTAGTCCAGAGGCAGAGTCCACCTATATTTTGAATGTTGATGAAAAGAACAAGTTGGGGGCCAAGATTATCAAGGCAGAGATGATGGGAAATATGTTAAGATCCCTGTGTGCTATATACTTAGAGACAAATGAAATGTTTAACCTTCACAGATATTTTTTAGAAGCTTCAGCCATTTACAGGAGGCATCCTTTGAAGGTAATTACTGCTTAATTCCTTAAAGAAATACTTGAGAGTTTTTAGCAACAGTATTCTTGTGGTCTGTGTTATAGAGAAATATTCCTTATCTCACCTTTATTAGATTTCTGAAATTTATGCAAAGTGTGTTATTGTAAGTGCTTTTCTGCTTTACTCTTGCATTTCTAACATCTGGGACATAGTTGGAGGAGTTAAAAATTTCTTTATTTTATTTCCATTTGAACTTAATAAGAATGCTTATTTCTTTTTGTACAAACTAAATTTCATTTTAAAAATTGTATTGGGTGTGTGTATGTGTTTTCATGTATACTGTGATGTCCAATGAGGCCTGAATAAGGTGTTGCTCCTCTGGAGCTATGGAGTTATAGGTGGTTGTGAGACATCTGAAGTATGTTGTTAGAGAGAGTTTTGCTCTTTTCTCTTTTTTTTGGGGGGGGGGAGCGGGGCAACCAGCTCCCAAATAAATCACACAACAAAGGCTTATTCTTTCTTATAAATGTCCAACCTTAGCTTACCTTGCCTTGCTAGTTTTTTTTAACTTTAAATTATCTTGTATCTCTTTGGGCTTTTACCTTTTCTAACTTCTATAACCTTACCTTTACCTTTAATTTGTGGCTGGCTGTGTAGGTGAGTGGTTGATCACTGATGTCCTTCTCCTTCTCTCACTCTTTCTTCTTTTTTCACATTTCTCTTTCTATATATACTTTCTGCCTTCCACCTCCACCTATCCTTTCTCTTGCCTTGCTATTGACCATTCAGCTCTTTATTAGACCTTAAGGTGTTTTAGGCAGGCAGAGTAACACAGCTTCACAGAGTTAAACAAATGCAATGTAAATAAAAGTAACACAGCTTAAAATAATCTACATTTCTCCATTTTTGTCTAAATAAAAAGAAAGGTTTTAGCATAGTATAACTACATACAACAAAAGCAGTTCACAAGTAAAAATTAATTTACAATATTCAGTCTATTTACATTTAGCAAATCCAGAGAAAGCATTCTACCATCCATCCATCTTAGTGACTCTAAAGTTTTATACATAATTTAGTTTCTATCATGACTAAGGAAAGCTGCAACTGTTGACTACCTAGTTTTCAACTCCATCAAAGACCCAGAAGGATGTAATATTATCTAACAAGAGAGACATTTGGCTGCATGGACAGTCACCCAAAGTTCCTGTGCAATGTTG
The DNA here is from genome assembly GCA_004025045.1 of Sigmodon hispidus. Classification (NCBI taxonomy): domain Eukaryota; kingdom Metazoa; phylum Chordata; class Mammalia; order Rodentia; family Cricetidae; genus Sigmodon; species Sigmodon hispidus. Next base: position 9,421 of record PVIH01027229.1, on the reverse strand, counting down.
GGGTATTCTGGCAGACTTTGCAGTGAAGCAGGAAATTTGAAAATTGTCCTTCTTATGTTGGCAGACTTCATCAGTCACTGTCCTCTGTGTCCTGTAGATTATCTGTCAGATTCTTCTGTGGAGCAGTAATTTTGAAAGACTGTCTTGCTTTGTTTTAACAAACTTTTTTTTTTAATGTGTGTTTTGCATGTCTGGTCTGCAAAGCACATTGTCAACAGCCAAAGGGAAGAGCGGCTTCTTTGCCTAGTAGTTAACCTTCCACAATGAAAGAGAACTCCATATGGAGTTTCTTCAGTGTCCATCATTTTCTCTGAAGTAAATTGATGTTACCAAGAGTAGGTGTGTCTCATTGTCATGAAAAACTTCAAGAAAACACTTTCAATGCCATATTCTCTAGGTCTTTGAAGGGTTTGAAAATCATTTACCTATCTAAATTATATAACTCTATATGATTTTGGAAATCTACCTAACAAATCTATAAATTTGAGTGTTATAAATGACTAACTACTAATTTACGTTTCTAGATGTCCTATATAGTTTATAATAATAGTGTTCAAAGCTAGAACTTTACATTTTTAAATGAACTGCATAGGCATGATGCCTTAAACAAGAATACAAACATGTATACAATATGTTGTAGCAAAAATAACTAAATTTGTGTCAATATAAAAGAATCCATTAAACAAGATTTTATATATATATGAAGTATGTTATAACAAAAATGACCTTAAATTTCTATCAGTATACAAAAGTTCTTTAAACAAGAATACAAATATATATATACAGTACTTTACAACAAAAAAGACTCAAATTTGTGTCAACATACAACATACCAATACCACGTTTTTTAATTTGAGTAGATACAATAATCTACCCTTTTTTATCATTCCTATATTTTCCTAAATCATAATAAACTTCTATAACCTACCAAATAACCAAAAGCTTCCCACTCCCCTTTTTTGGGAATATGTGCATAGTAATCTCCAAAGGACTTCCAGAGAGAAAATTTGAGATAATGGCCAATTGCTGGGATAACCAACTATAACTTTGTTAATAGATTTTACCTGTCAAGATTCAGGAGGCCTTTCCTGATCAGACCTAATTCATATTAACTGTGAAGGATTCTAAAGCCTTTCATCTTTTGTAAGAACAAAACTGAAAAGCATTTTTGATTTCTGATTGACAAAAAAATTTGCTGCATATTTTTCCCTTTTCTAAAGTTAAGACATTTTTGAGGTATCTAGATTAGTTCAATTTAGCAATCCAGTTCATAATCCCATGTGTTTTCTAGCAGCTATTGTTTGCTTGTCAGGAATTGAAAATTTCAAAATCAATACAGCAACATGCAGGATCCAGACTCCCTGTATATTTCCCATCTCTGTGTCTTTTATTATTATTATTACTTTGCTTCTCTCTTTAAGAACTTTACTATTTTTAAACCATTTATTTTCTTAAGCCTACATACATTATTAAACACATTCTTACCTGTTTATAGGTTTTTCTATCTGAGCTTCTTTTATTAGGTCTCTTTTAGCCTTTTTGACTGCATGAACAAATTTGAAAGGACATAGCACCATGGATCTCAGCCTGCTGTTTGGCAGCTGGCCCTGCCCTCTTCTTGGGTGTGAAATCCACACGTATAGGGCACAGTCAGGTCAGAGGTTTGTGAGGACAGCCAGGGTAGGAGCTTTTTGCCTGAGAACTCTCTTAAACCTTTCCTAGCTATGGAAGCTAGTACCTGAGTTGTCACAAGCAGTTTTTAGTTAGCTTGCCATTTGAGTTTCTATTTGGTGCTGCCTTTTTATTATTTAACCTCCACCCTTCCTACCAAACAGCAGCACCTCTTACCTTCTTTTTTTCTTTTTCACTCCTTTTTTTTAAAAGCTTTCTCAGACTTTAGATGGATAATCGAGCATAATGTTGGTATGCTAAAATGGTGTTGAGGGTATATGCTCTTTTCTCTTTTGGATGAGCTCCCAAATTAATCACACACAGAGGCTTATTCTTGTAAATGCCCAACCTTAGATTGACTTACCTTGCCAGCTTTTTTTAACTTTAAATTATCTTGTCTCTCTTTAGCCTTTGGCCTATTAACCTCTTCTTCTGTAACTTTACTTTCAACCTTATTCTGTGGCTGACTGTGTAAGTGGGTGACTGGCCCTGATGTCATCCTCCTTATCTTGCTCTTTATTCTTTTACCCAGATTTCTCCTTCTATATATTTCCTCTACCTTCTACCTCCACTTACCCTTTCTCCTGCCTTTCTTTTTTTTCTTTTCTTTTTCTTTTTCTTTTTTTTCTTCTTCTTTTTCTTTTTTTTTCTCTTTTTTTTGTTTTTCTTTTTTTTTCTTTTTTTTCTTTTTCTTTTTTTTCTTTTTTTTCTTTTGTTCTTTTCTTCCTTCTTCTCCTGCCTTTCTGTTGGCCCTTTAGATCTTTATTAGACCATCAAGCATTTTAGACAGGCAAAGTAACACAGCTTAACAGAGTTAAATAAATACAACATAAACAAAACTAACTCACCTTAAAATAATATTCTATTATAGAAATATGTGCTGAGTATTGAAGTCTGGTCCTTTGTAAGAGCAGCAAATCTGTGCAAGTTCACTTATCTTGGCAGCAGCGGGGGGGGGGGAACCCTGACAGCCAAAGTTTATCTCTGTCTGCTAGTGAGTGTGTGGGGACACACTCCACAGACAGCACCTCAAGAGCAGCAAACAGTGCTTATTACTTTCTTTAAATGAAACCTAAGAACGCTAAAACTTGTGGGAAGTGGGATGGCTCAGTAGGTAAAGGAGTTTGTCACAAGGGCCAATAACCTGAGTTTGATTGATGTAGTCCACATAGTAGAACCTATTACTGCAAGTTGTCCTCTGACCTCCACACATATTCTGTGATGCATCTCAAAAAATACAATTTTAAATTCTTAAAAAAGTACCTAAATATTTTAATTAAGATCAATTTGCCTAAAATTAATTAGAAATAGGGATAATTTGGTAGGACTTTTATTTATTTACCATATACTACATATATGAATATGATATATAATACACAATTATGTTACGTATTATATATGTATATATTACTATTATACTACTTTTTTTAACTTTGATATGGCAGAATAGCAAAGGCAGAAATTCTTGCATTTTCCAGTATAGTAAATTCATTTACTGAAGTATACATGGGCTTATTTTAAATTTAAACGTAAATGCTCTTTAAATATTCTGTTCTGGTATACTATCAGTGCTCTTTAATAGTACAAGATATTGATAAGGAAGATCTGTTTTTTATTCTGTGATAGACTTATGCCCTCTGTTTCTTTGAACATTGTTTTGTTAATTAGTAAACTACATCTCAATCTAGAAATTAGTAAGACAAATTAACAAATAATTATAATTAAAAAGTGAAGTTTAATATTTAAAAGCACAGAGGAATAAGTGGAAATATTGAAGTTGTTACATAGTAGGTTAATTTACATTAAAAGTCCTGTTTTTCATGAAAACGTGGCAGCTTAGCATGCTATTTTTTGTCACATAAATAATTTATCATTTTGGGACCTATTGTTTGTTTTATCTAAATTCACCAAGTTCTTAGAATAGTGACATATATTCAGAGTTTTTGTGTGAATTTCTCATCTAAAATGAAGAAAATATTTTTTTGGCTTATGCTTGCTTCCTCTGATAAATAACTGAAGTTTTTAATATTGGAAGATTGTAATACCAAAGTATTGTTGTTTATTTTTGCTTTTTTGGGGGGGCACTACCCAGCTCCCAAATAATTCACACATGGAAGCTTATTCTTAATTATACATGGCTGGCCTTAGCTTGTCTTGTTTCTAGCCAGCTTTCCTTAAATTATCCTGTCTACTTTTGGTCTCTGGGCTTTTACCTTTTTCTACTTAGGTAATCTTTCTTTCCCTCTTACTCTGTTGCTAGCTGTGTAACTGGGCTGGCTTCTTGCATCCTCCTACTTCTCTTGCTCTTTCTTCCTCCTCTCCAATCTATCCTCCTATTTATAATCTCTATCTGCCAGCCTCACCTGTTTCTCTCTCCTGCCTTAACATTGTCTTTTTATTAGACAATCAGGTGTTGTAGACAGGCAGGCCATACAGCTTCACCAAATAAAACAAATACAGCACAAACAAAACCAACACATCTTTATGTCGTTCAACAAATGTTCCACAGCATAAACAAAAGTAACACACCCTAAAGTAATATTCTACAACACCTAAAAGATTGCAAGAGTGTAATTCTTGATGCTATGTATTTTTTTTCAATTTTCCTTCCTCTATCAAAATATAGTTAGTTGGATTATTTGCCTCAAAGTCATAAACAGATGATCTCAGTACTCAAGAAATTTGTAACTGAAAAATGCATATTAAATGTATCAGCTTGTTTTCAAAGTGAATTGTTAGCTGTAAGGCTTTTTGTTAAACTCTTTTCTGTTTTATAGCTTTGACATATTCTGTAATTACGGATTTAACATCACAGCTTACCTATTTAACTTTTTTTTTTTGAAGGAATTAGCTGAACAACTTAAATCCCGACTTAAACAGGCAAATAAATTTACAGAAACCCTAACACAGATGACAGCAAAAGGATCTGGAGTAGATGTAAGTAATAACAGTTTGTTTGAATGTAATTATTACATAGTTTAATATTATTATACTGCATCAGTGGTATTGTAATTCTAGATGTCTGTGTGTAAAGTTTACTAGCATTCCCTCATGAAATCTTCATCCTTGGGCCAAGGAAATCTGCTTTTATTCTAAATTCTGAGGCTTGTTGTCTTTAAAGTCTTTTTTCTAAGAGACGAATTAGATATTCATTTCAGATAAAGCAAATGATTTTGTCTATGGTTTGTTCATCTACTTAGTATTGAATGAAACAGATAAAAATACTTATGTCTCTAATTTTATTTGAAGAGGAATGGAGGTACAGTGGAAGCCAACTGATGGTGCACATCAGAAGGGTATATATGTCCTATGTCAGAAAAATGGAAGAGTCTTAAGTACCTTTTGAGTGACTGGAAATGAACTATTAGCTTTTAAGGTGCATTTTTTTTCTGGCAAATACTGACCTTTCTTACTGTAAAATTGGTAATAAATTTTTTGAGATAATAGTATTTGTTTTCTCGCCAGTGTTTTAGATTTTAGATTTTATTTTAGGTTTCAGTGAGGAATGTTTTTCACTGGCTATATGACCAAGTTGACTTTATAAATTAACAAAAAAACATTTTTGTTTTCCCCTTTCATCTTTAAAATAAGAATTTACAATTTTTGCCAGCTATATGGATGTTTTATACATAAGGAATGGATAGGACTAAAGCATTCTGAGATTTGTTTATAAGAATATCCACATAAAATATTTATAATGAAACATTCAGTTTCATGTTTGTAAATTTGAAAGCTGTGCAGATTGAACTTATTGTTGGGAATAATTTAAAACTCTTGAGCATTTGGCCTTCTTTGGGAAGGGGAGCCTTTTATATTTATCGCAGAAAATATGTTTGCTTTCTTTGGAGAAAAATAGTAAATTACATGATGTTAAGAGTGGTTTGAGCATTTTTTCTTTTAATTTCATGAGACAAGGTCTCTCTACTCTGTGATTCTTCTCCTGAAACTTACTGTTTCACCTGGTTCTACCTCCCAAGTTCTACCACCAAACATGTTTGCTTGGCACTATGCTAGGCCTTTTTCTGGTTTTTTTTTTTTTTGTTTTGTTTTTTTGTTTTTTTTTTGTGTGTGTGTGTATGTTTTTCTTTCTTTCTTTTTTGTAGAACGAATCTCTTTGTTGTAGATGAATGAAGTGAACTGGTTTCAAATCTTATGTGCTGGCGGCAGTATCATGGAAATGAAAGTAGACAAAGTCACCCCCAAGGGGAGGAAGTCGTTTAATTTTCAGAGAAAATGTATCAGTTTGAGGTCCTGGTTTGTTAATTCCATGTATCAAGCATTTTTTTGAGGACTCTTTTTGTTTAAAAGTGTACCAGCTCTTATATATACTTAAAGTATTTACCCTTTTTTGGTCTGAAAAGGTGGCTGAGAGAAAATCACAAGTAGTATAATAGTTTCTTTTTAATCCCTTGTGATATAGCAATGTGAATGTTCTTAAAATTACTTGGGAACTAAGTGTTGGCTATGACTACATTCTTGGTTTTCTTGTTGAACAAGAAGGTAACTTCTTCCATGTAATGAAAGTAAAATGTATCCAGTAAACTTACAGAATTATGAAGAGCTAAAAAAGAAGTAGAGGACCCAAGTGGAAAGCCTTTCCATGTTTACTACAGTGCCTCTAGCCTTTACTGCAAGATTAAGGTTGTTTGTACATAAACAAAATGTGTGTGTGTGTGGTGTTGTGTTCATCTTGGACTGATAGTCCCAGAAAATGTGATTTACATTATGGGGAAATGAAATAAAGAATATAGGAAAGAGGAATGGAGAGTTGGCTTGTTAGTTAATTACTTTAAGTTTAGTTCCCAGCATGCACATGGCAGTTCACACTTGTGTTACACTTGTAACTCCAGTTGTGTAGGGTCTGTATCCCTCGTCTAGCCTCTTCAAGGACTAGGTTCACATGTGCTACACATGTATGCAAGCTAAACATTCATACATGTAAAATACAAATATCAGAATATACGAAGTGTCTCAATTTTTTAAATAACAGCATTTATTTTTATTTTTTATTTATTTTTGAATAAAGTCCCATTTTTTTTATCCATGTATCCGCTTGTTCAAACTCCCTTCCCCCTTCTGCCCCTCCCAGTCACTCTCTCTTCTCCCCATCTCCTGATCTCCTCCCCAGCAAGGGCAGGAGGTCCCAAGATCCCAAGGTGGCTTACTTCAGCATCCACTCCAGGCAAGTCCAATTTCCTCATCCTAATATCAAGATTGGGTTAGGTGTTCCTCTGGAGGGAGTGGCCTCCAAGGTACCAGTCCAAGGTGTTTCAGATCCCTAGCTGTTCAGTAGTTGTGGTTTGCATCTTGGAAATGCTTTGATTTTGTTTAAAGTCCACTAATGAGTAAAGTAAGTACATCCCCTGCTTCTCTTTCTGGGATTGTGATACTTCTCTCTGGAGGATATTCTTCAAATCCATGAATTTGCCTGCAAATTTTAGGTTATAATTTTTTCCTACTGCTGAGTAGTATTCCATTGTGTAGATATACCACAGTTTGTTAATCCATTCTTCAGTTGAGGGGCATGTAGGTGGTTTCCAGGTTCTTGCTACTATGAGTAATGCTGCTATGAACATATTTGAGCTAATGATTTTGGAGTACGAATGCACATCCTTAGGGTATATGCCCATTAGTGATATTGCTGGGTCCTTGGGAAGATTGATTCTCAGTTTTCTGAGAAACCGCCATAGTGCATTCCAGAGTGGCTGAACAAGCTTACCCTCCCACCAACAATGGAGCAGTGTTCCCCTTGCTCTGCATCCTCTCCAGCATAGGCTGTCATCTGTGCCTTTTATCTTAGCCAATCTAACAGGTGTTAGGTGGTATCTCAAAGTTGTTTTGATTTGCATTTCTCTGATGGCTAAAGATGATGAGAACTTTTTCAAGTGCCTTTCAGCCATTTGTAATTCTTCTGATGACAATTCCCTTTTTAATTCTCAACCCCATTTTAAAATTGGGTTATTTATTTAGGACTTTGGCCTCTAGTTTCTTGAGTTCTCTATATATTTTAGAGATCAGTCCTCTGTCACTTGTAGGGTTGGTGAAAATCTTTTCCCATTCTGTAGGCTGTCATTTTGTCTTATTGACTGTTTCCTTGGCTTTACAGAAGCTTCTCAGTTTCAGGAGATCCCACTTATTGATTCTTGTTCTTAGTGTCTGTGCGACGGGTGTTATATTAATGAAGCAGTCACCTGTGCCAATGCTTTGGAAGGTATTTCTCACTTTCTTTTCTATCTAGTTCATTGTGGCTGTGTTTATGTCACGTCTTTGATCCACTTGAATTTACATTTTGTGCAGGGTGACAGTCTTGGATCTAATTGCATTTTTCTACACACTACCATTCAGCTATGCCAACACCAATTTTTGAATATACTATCTTTTTTCCATTGAATATTTTGGGCCTCTTTGTCAAAGATCAGGTGTTCATAGGTTTTTGGATTTATGTCTGGATCTTCAATTCGATTCCACTGATGTACAAGTCTGTTTTTATGCCAGTACCAAGCTGTTTTTATTACTGTAGGTCTGTAGTATAATTTGAAGTCAGGGATGGTGATGCCTTCTGGGGTTCTTTTGTTGGGCAAAGTTGTTTTGGCAATTCTGGCTTTCCTGTTATTACAAATGAAATTGAGTATTGTTATTTCCAGGTCTGTAAAAAATTGTGTTGGGATTTTAATGGGAATTGCATTGAATCTGTAGATTGCTTTTGGTAAGATTGCCATTTTCAGTATGTTGATCCTACCAATCCAGGAACATGAGAGATCTTTCCATTTTTTTTTTATATCCTCTTCAGTTTCTTTCTTTAGTGATTTAAAATTTTTGTCAAACAGATCTGATACTTCTTTGGTTATAGTTATTCCAAGGAATTTTAATGCTATTTGCAGCTATTATAAAGGGTGATACTTCCCTTATTTCTTTTTTAGCCCTTTTATCTTTAGTGTACAGGAGGGCTACTGATTTCTTTGAGTTAATCTTGTATCCTGCTACCTTGCTGAACTTCAGCTGTAGAAGTTCCCTGGTAGAATTTTGTGAGTGACATATGTATACAATCTTATCATCTGCAAATAGAAATAGTTTCACTTCTTCTTTTCCAATTTGTATCTCCTTAATCTCCTTGTGTTCTCTTATTGTTTTAGCTAAAACTTTGAGAAGTATATTGAATTGATAAGGGAATGGGGACAGCCTTGTCTAGTTCATGATTTTAGTGAGATTGTTTTGAGTATTTCTTCATTAAGTTTGATGTTGGCTGTCAGCTTCTTGTAAATCACCTTTGTTATATTTAGATATTTTCCCTGTATTCGTGATCTCTCCAGGACTTTTATCATTAAGGTGTGTTGGATTTTGACAAAGGCTTTTTCAGTGTCTAAGGATATAATCATGTGATTTTTTTTCCTTCAGTTCATTTATATGATGAATGACATTTACAGTTTTCTGTATGTTGAACCATCCCTGCATTTTTGGGTGTAAAGCCTACTTGATCAAGGTGGATGATACTTCTTATGTGTTATTGTATACTGTTTGCCAAAATTTTGTTGAGAATCTTAGCATCCATATTCATGAGGGAAATTGGTCTGTAATTTTCTTTGTTTGTTGTTTCTATGAGTGGCTTGGATATTAGGGTTATTGTGGCCCCATAAAAAGAGTTTGGCAATATTTCTATAATTTCTACTCTATGAAACAGTTTGAGGAGTATTGCTATTCTTTGAATGTCTGGTAGAATTCTGCACTGAAACCATCTGAATCTGGGCTTTTT
>PVIH01027228.1:0-17331 GCA_004025045.1 Sigmodon hispidus | reverse complement strand
TGACCCTGCGTCATGTCAGGCGAGAGTCTGCAACCAATCAGAAGGGGAGACGTAAGAGGCTAGGGCTTGGCAGTATAAAAGCCGGCTCCTGGCAAGGGGTCGGGGTCTTCTTCCCATTTTGTAAAGAATGAACTTGCTGCAGAAGGATCCAAACTGCGTACTGCGTTCTTCTTCGCAGGCGAAGACAGGGCGCGGGACATGACCTTGAACTTTCGGAACCTCCTGCCTCTACCCACCAACTGCTCTGTTTTGTGTTCCAGTTTAAGGAGACGTTGCTAGGCCCCCAACCCTCCCTTTCTCTCCTTCTCAGGCATGGCTTGGGATTTTGCTGTAAACTCTGACCTTCTTTTTCCCTGATTATGATAAAGTAGGCTTTTGTAAGCCTCTTCATTTTTTATCACTCACAGATTCAAGTTCACTGGACTCCTGTCCCCACCTATGATTTCTAAATCATATTTCATTGGCTGGTTCATCCTGGATCACAAACTGTATAAACAGCTATCATCCCAGTGATAGTATTATAATTAATAATCACTGGCAACTGATAAAAAGAGTTAATATTTATTAAGGGACTTATAGGGGAACCACTCACTGATATAAGTGATTAAACACTCATGCTGTTTCTGGAAAGCTGAAGTAGTCCACAGGGCTTCACTCAGCAAGTCAGGTCATCCATCCAAGAGCATGAGAGAGAAACAGGAAGAAGGGGCTTCTGCATATGTAGTGCACCTGGATCTAAAGCTGCCCTTTAACCATGCCCCTAATCCTAGGCCTCAAGGTCATACGTGATTCTCAGATCTAGCAAGGCCAAGAGGCCATGGCTCTAGGTAAACCTGATGGCACCTGCTCTCCCACATAGCCCTGATCCCCGATTTCAGGACAGCACCTTCTTCACTTTGCATATGTGCTATCTATAGTAAGTCATTTCTCTAATTCTCCTCCCTCAATCCCTTCTGTGCCCCCGTCATTTAGTGTTGCATATACATACATATATATGTGTGCATTATATATATGTATATGTGTATATATACATACACACACACACCACTAGAAATAGTGAACACCTGTACTCACAAGTGCTTGACAAGTAGAGGCAAGAAGATCAGTTCATCATCCTCCTGCATAGCAAGATTGAGGCTGGGCTGGGATACACAAAACCCTTTCTTACAATTAAAAAAAAAATAAACAAAAGAAAAAAATCAGTATAGTAAAAAGTAAAAAAAAAAAAATAAGGGAGAGAAACTGCAAGGTGTGTGCATAAAACCTACACACATCTTTGCCTCTGCCACAATTTTTAGATCACTTACAATCCTTAAGACAAATGAATGGTGTAGAAATAGTTACATTATTATTTAGGGAATTATAAGAATGTGTGTGTGTGTGTGTGTGTGTGTGTGTGTTTCTGACCATTTGCTATTGGATAACCCATTAGTGGCTTCTTCATCCCTGGGGAAGACTGAGTCTCCCACTCTCATCAGTCATTTTCTGCCTCTAGCTGGTCATCTTGGGGCAGGAGCTTGTGAGATTCCCCCATCCATGTTGGCCCTGCCAATTGGTGGTTTTGAATTCATTGCAATTACCCCACCCCACCCCATCCCATCTTAGTCTCCTAGGTGCTGGGATTGCAGGTATGAACTGCTGTGCTTAGCACATTAAGGCCCATTTTGCTTCATCTGTTTGTTGTTTGAGATGATCTCATTGTGTAGTCTAAGCTGATCTCAGACTCATGATCTTCTTGCCTCAGTTTCCCCAGTATCAGGATCACAGATGTACACCATGATGTCAGGCACTGGAGATCCCTTCCTGTCTTTGTCTGACTCACTGCAATAGTAATAGAGTATGGAGAGGTAGGGGGGAGAGAGAGAAAGAAGGGCTACCTCAGTTTACCTCCCCACTGCAGGTCTCTTACTATTTCCTTTGTGTCTACTTTCCCTTTAAATCTCTTTAATTCCTCTTAGCACAGCTGACCAGACCAGGAATTTAAAAATATACTAAACACAATGACAGAACAAGAATGTCCTAACACAATGTGTGTTCCTAAAATAACATGCTATAATTCCACAGTGATTTCCATCTTACCCTGTTGCCTGGCACAACCTGATTGGAATGCCCTCCCAATCAGTTCCATCTTCTCTACCACACAGCAGTGACTTTCATGAACTTTGGGCCTGATACTGATCATCTTCTCAATCCTCTTGGGACTTCCTCATTTCTGGTCTATGAGACATATGGAGCTATTACTTTAATTGCCATAGAATCATCTCACCTGTAGGTGAAATGCCACCCCACCCACACCCCAAGGTGAGGCCCTGACTTGCCAGGCATGCAGGCAAATAGCCCTGGGAAAGGCAGGTACTTGGGCAAGGTCAGCATCCCTATGATGGAGAGGCTGACACCCTGGAAAAGAGAGAGAGGTGACCTTTCTGTACATAAAGACAGAATACTTCATCCAAGGGGAACAAGAACACTCGTTCTTGAGTAGCATTAGTGCTCACTGATGTCTCACAGTTCACAACTCAGAAATGAAGAATTTCCTCCCTGAGGCTGTTGAGCAGGAGCCAGAGCAAAAGAGGAAGAGAGCATTTTCAATCCCTGTTTTAATATTGCTTTTTAGATTGGGGGATATGGAATCACTAGAAGCCTAAACTGGTCTGGAACTCGCTGGATAGCCTAGGCTGTCCTGGAGCTCAAGATCCTTGTATCTTACATGGTTCCACCTTAAATTTAGAAGATTGATGTCAACTTGAGGTCAATCACATAATCATTGTATACCTTTCTGTTGAAAGGGGTTATTTGCTCACTGTTAAGATTTGTCCACCCAAGGCCTTACATGGGCTAGATAAACATTCAACCACTGAGCTGCACCCAGCAATTCAGTACACAAATAATCTTACATATCTTCCAATGCCACTGTCAATTTGTCTTGCTCTGTTTAAAGATTCATGTTGCTCATCTCATCATAAATAGTTTAACCTTCTCCCCTGTGAGCTAGTCTGGCATTTTGGCCTGCCTTCATGAGCAGAGTGGGACACAGCCAACACAGTTCTGATGCTATCAGACCTGACACGAACAAGCTGCCTCCATCACCATTTTTGGGATCTAACCTCTGTGATAGAAGCTAGGTTAGAAATGAATGGGGAGACATAATGTGATCCAAGAGAGGATGTCAGCCCCTTGCAAAGTTCTCAGACAAATCCAGCTTTTTGCCCCATGGGAGAGAGGTGATCAGCTATCCTGGTAGATGACTATGAAGAATAGTGAATTAGTAAGTGATTTGTAGTATGAACACACACACTTTAAAATTGAAATACTATGTTTTATTATTTTTAATTATTTTAAATTTTCAGGAGCCTAAAAGGAATTCAAGTACCCCTAGGACTTTCTTGGTTTGTGATAAATTTAGGACCAAGGTATTTTCCAATTGGTTTTTCCTATTGTTACCTAGATATTCTACACAATGTGCTATCATACCTAAATAATTTAAATACATTATTTGTAAATGTTTGTGATGTATCTGCCCTAAACAATGCAAGATCCATAAGAGAAATTTATTTTCTCCTTTCTTGCTCCCTTGCCAATGGACCCAAAGTGAGATATTACAAATTTCTTCGTGGGACCTGGAGAGATGGCTCATGGGTTAAGAATACTTGTTGCTCTTGCAGGGGATCCAGGTATGATTCTCAACACCTCTCAGGGATCTAATGTCCTCTTCTTACTTTTGAGAGCACCAAGCATGAGATGGAGCCCAAGCATCCATGCAGCCAAAACCACTCATACAAATAAAATAAATAAATGTAAAAACATTTTTAAACCAAATCCACAAATTTCTTTGTGGATTCAAAACGTAATTCCCTGGACCAAAGCTTATTTGCCACTTTGCTTTTACACACACACACACACACACACACACACACACACACACACACACACACACAATTTATGAGGCTGCCCACATCCCTCTCTACTGCCCCCTAGTGGCTTCTTCATTATCATATTTGTTTTTATTATCACCTAGGTCACCTAGGCTAGGGGAACACCTCCCTCCCCCCCACCCCTCTCTGGTATTTATTTTGTTTTAGAATTCTTCTAAATTAAGAGCGTCTTTCTCTAGATATTCTTATTTCCTCCCCCTTCCCCACACAAGGATGTAGGGTTTTTTTTTTGTTTTTTGTTTTTTTTTTTCCAAAACAAAAAACAAGGAAAAGAATAACAATTTGCCATGTCCCTCTCCTCTCATGAAGCAACAAACACAGTGTTTCCCCCACATCGAGGCTGGGACTCAAGCCTAGGGCTCTGTACATGTTAAATGGTGGAATGAATGGGAATGAGGTGCAGGTGGGGATAGGGATGAAGAGCCAGGGGGAAAAAGGAAAAAAGAAACCAGCTGTGGTGATGTGCCTTAAATCTCAGCTCCTGAGAACCTGAGGCAGGATTTCAAATTCAAGGCCAGCCTGAACTACATATTGAGCCCCCCTTCCCCTTTTAGCTTTATTTTATGTTTATGGGTGTTTTTGCCTGTGTGTGCCCTGTACCTGTGGAAGCCCAGAGAGGGCATCAGCTCCCTTAAAACTGGAGTTGCAGATGGTCAGAAGCTGCCATATGAGTACTAGGAATTGAACCCAGATCTCCCAGATGAGCAGCCTTGGTCTTAACCATTGAGCTATCTCTCTGCCCCTCTTTGGCCCCATAAATAAACAAAAACATGAGCTGGGGCTGTAGTTCAATGGGAAAACACCTGATTAGTGCTCTACCTGTATTTAATCCCTGGGTGGGGTTGGGGGCACAACACCACACAATAACTAGCACAACAGCAGATATCTACACAGTATAATCTCCCTAATATACCGCTAGACAGTGGACTTGCTGTGCATCACTAACACATCCACGGCCCTATGTAGATTGTGTTCTAGCTCTACTCTTAATATGAAAAATAGATACAGACAGATTGTCAAAGCAACCCAGCAGCATATAGCCAATCAGAAGCTGGTACTGAAACTCATAAACCTGGTACCTATACAGGCTCGTAACCCATAGCAAGCTTGGGACCCCCCAGCTTCATAGCTATTGGAAACAAAAGGAAAATGGTGACGTTGCTATAAACACTGTGGTGTTAGAATATTTCTCAGAGCTAGCCATTCAGGGGATGCAGAAGCTGGGATCATGTCTGAGAGAAAATGCCTTTGCCTGCTGGGACTAGATCTTGCCCTCCAATGAAGAGCCAGGAATGATAGGCAGGTCAGTGGCTAAAAATAGTATTTCCTAAATATGTTCTGACATGAACCCTGGTCCCTTCAGGATGTAGTCTGTAGAAGCAAATGAGTTTTGAGTTGTTTTGGCAATGCCAGCATATTACAAAATGTGAGTGGTGTCACCACGGCTTCCTGGATGTTGCAAAATCAGGTTGAATAAGTAACACAAGAATGCAGCTTTTCTTTAGTGAGTCATCTCATCAACAGAAGTTGTTAAAATGACAATTAGTTTGCTCAGTCTCTCCTTCTAAGGGAGAGACAGGAAGAAGGAAGAAAGAAAGGAAGAAAGAAAGCCATGGCCGAAGAGAACCTTGTCAGTCCTGGATGGTGGGCAGTGGCATTGGGGCATGCACTTGGAATTCCAGCACTCTGGAAGCTGATGAAGGAATTATGAGTTTAGGGCCAGCCCAGGCTACATAATGTGACCTTGACTTAAACAAACAAAAGCAAAACAAAATATTGAATTGTATCTGGCTAACGGTTTCATGTTTTCTAGGCTGTCCTCCAAATGACTATGTAGCCCATAATGACCTTTAACCGCAATACTCTTGCTCTACCTGTAGAGTGCTGGGATATCAGGCCAGCTACCCTCCTTGGTTGTTTGTGGTGTTGGGAATCAAGCTCAGGACATTGCATGTTGGGCAAACATCCTACCATATGATCACTTTCCTCATTCCATACCCTAAACAAATCATCCCCCAGTATCTACTGCCTTTGTCCTCCATATCACAAAGATATCCAATAAGGATAAAACCCCTAGTGTAAATCCAACACAGAGAGTACTAAACTGCCTCCAGATGATGTTTTTATGGTAGAGCAGGCACCTGTCTATACTCTTCCACTTGAAAGCCAATAATGAGGAGATAAAGGTGGAAAGGGGATCAAGTTTGATTCCAAGGGCTGGTTGTGAGAAGATCAATGGCTGGTTAATGAGTCATCTTAGGAAATCCAGGGGTCCAAAGGGTTAGGGCTAGGGAGGCAGGGACAAGAGGAACAGGTGCTGCTATACCCAGAGGAATGTTTCAAGCCAGTGTCTTCTTCATTGTTCTCTGGATTTAAGGTCACCCTGAGTCTTGATTTCCTGAGGCCTATTACAAACCTCTTACTTTTCCTCAGATTAAGCCCCACGGCCATCTACAGGCTTTGTGTTGGTTTAATGCATAGAATTAAAGAAGAGAGAACAGATCTGAAGAGGACCAGAAGTTACAAAGTTTTGTAAATCTAAAGAAAGATTATTTAGCAGTTAACATCGTAACAATTTAGGTGGAGCTTTTCTTTAGCATTTAGAGTGCTGGGCAAAGAAGGGAAGCAAAATGATTTAGCCAGGGACGATATCCAAACAAAGGGCCACTGTTATGCTCAACATTGATTTCTGATCATTTTACCCACAGTAGGGAAGGCAGAATCCTGAGTAGAACATGGCAGATGGATACACAGAAAACTTAAAACTGTTTTCTGAACCAGTCTATCAAAGTGCTGGTACCTGGAACTCAGCGCTGGGCTTCCCATGACATAGCATGATCCTGTGCTGAGCAAGTTAGTAAATGGGGGATCTCTGTGGACTCTGTAGCTGGGCTTGCAATACTTCTATGCATTTCCTATACACCACTGAACTGTATTCCACAGCACAAGAACTAGTAACACTCATATCTGGGCCTCACAGGGATCATACGCAAAGGGAACTCAAATCTGGTAATATTAATGCTCTGTGTGTAGATTTCCTTATTGAAGCACACTAGATGGATGAGTCTGGGCATAGAGGAAATATTCTAGACTCTAGAATAGACTCTGGAATAGAATCTAGAGCAATGAGCAACACTGAGCACAGAGAGCGATGACTCGGCCTAAAGAATCATTTCTTTTGAAAACCTAATTATTCCCCCAGCTATACACACACCCTGATGGAGATTAGAGCCAGGGCCAGTGCATGACAGACAAGCACTCTACTACTGACTCTATCCCTAACCCTCAAGTATCCTCACCTCCTACCTAGAACCCACACTCCCAAGTCCTCTGTCTTTAGTATTCAGATTGCAGCCAGTACTAAAAATCTAGTGTTCTAGAACCTTTTCAGGCACTACAGAACAATTTCATGGTTGAACTTTCCTGTGCTCCAGTTTCTCCACATTTTAGTTAGACCAAGTAACACACACACACACACACACACACACACACACAGAGAGAGAGAGAGAGAGAGAGAGAGAGAGAGAGAGAGAGAGAAAGAACTGTCATATTCTCTTTTGCATGGCTTTCAATTTCCAGAAAAGAAATCTGAAGACTGGACAGTAACTATCTCCATCTCATTTTTTTTAAAATTCTATCATATCTAGTTCCAATGGCATCTAGGATATCATGATTTTTTTTTTTGTCTGAGGGCCAGAAATATTTTCCCCTCTGGTATTACCCTCATAGTTGAAAAAAACAAAAAGCAATGCTTTATTATTGATTTATCTTGGGGGTATTGTGAGTTCCAATCCAGGGTTTCATACATGCAATGAAATCATTGCACACTGACTTGTATCTCCAGCTCCTAAAGCAAAGTATTTGCATAGTGTCCTTTAGGGGGACTGAAACAAACTCTTTAGTTAAACTTAGGAAAATATTGAGAAAAAGTGAACAAGTATTGAGAGGCCATGTTGGAGCTCTTCTGTGTAACTGTAATTATTTGTTTCTTGCTGTTGCTTTTGTTAGAGATATATGTAGCCCTTACTGTCCAGGAACTCTCTGTGTACACCTAGCTGGCCTTGAATTCACAGAGAAGCTCCTACCTCCAAAGTGCTTACACTAAAGGCCTGTACCACCATGCCCAGGAAAACTTTACTCTCAAGGACAGGAAGTGCATTTGGGTATTTTTTAAAAACATATTTATTTTTATTTTATATGAATTGGTGTTTTGGCTGCATGTATAACTGTGTGTCAGATCTTGGAATTACAGACAGTTGTTAGCTGCCATGTGGATGCTGGGAATTGAACTCAGGTCATTCGGAAGAACAGTCAGTGCTCTTAACCACTGAGCCATCTCTCCAGCCCATGCATTTGGTTTTTATTCTAACTCAGGAAGACTATGTCTTTCCATCGGCTAGGGCCCAACCTCACAGTCTCAGTTCTGGTTGGCTAGTCTGAAAATAATGCACACACAGGAAATGAAGGAGGAAGGCAAAGAGGTCACTGCTCGACGCCATCAAATCTCTGGAGCAATGGGCTTGGTGCAGTACGAACAGGGTGAGGCATTCTCATGGAAGTCTTTTAAGATGGGGAAATAAAAATATTTGAATGCTTTGTCCCAAACACAAGTTTTACATATTTGATGTTTAAAAATCATATTTAATATTATACTCTTCCTTATTGTAAAACTTATGGTTTATATCAAGGCTCTTGTCATTTACTAGGTTGGGTTCTCACTTTGCTCAGCATATTTCTATCTGTTGTTGTTGTCATTGGTCTTTTTTTAAAAAAAAGACTTATTTACTTATTATGTATACAGAAGAAGGTATCAGACCTCATCATAGATGGTTATGAGCCACCATGTGGTTGCTGGGAATCAAACTCAGGTCCTCTGGAAGAACAGTCAGTGCTCTTAACCACTGAGCCATCTCTCCAGCGCCATTGGTCTTTAAAACTGCAACTCTTTAGGTGTAGGTTCAGACCCCTTAGGCACTGACTGACCCTTCCATGCCCAAGACCATCAGAAAACACAAGATATTTACATCACAACTTATGACAATAACAAAATTATAATTATGAGGTGGCATTGAAAATAGTTTTATGGTTTGGGGGGTCACCACCACCATGAGGAACTGTATTAAAGGGTCACAGTGTTAGGAAGGTTGAGAAGCACTGCTGTAAAGTCTGAGCCAAACTAGCACTGAATTATTTGCCGAAGGTTATACTTGCTTTTCCATCAGATGCAGCACTTGCTGGTTGTATCGTCTTATGACATCCTGCAGGGGCTCACCAAGCAGGACTGTGGGGGGGGCTCTACAGGGGCTCACCCTGCCTCCCTGCCCAGATGGACCTGCTGTCATCCATTTTCCACTCTCTCCAGGCCCACCTGCTGGCTTTCCCTGGGATTTCATTTCTGCCTCTGAGACTACTTAGCCAAAGTAGCCTGCATGGGAGGAAGTGCAGCCATAGGGTAGCCATCTTTATGGATGGTGTTCTAGAAGGATGGGCAAGCCAGAAAACACAGGTCAGAGAAGAAGCAAGAACACAAATTATTGGAAGAATGGACACAACTCAAGAAAGAGAGAGAGAGAGAGAGAGAGAGAGAGAGAGAGAGAGAGAGAGAGAAAGGGAGAGGGAGAGAGAGAGAGAATGGGGAAAGAAGGAAGGAAGGAAGGATGGAAAGAAAGGTTTTCATGGTTGTGGTGGTTTGAATGAGAACAGCCCCCTCAAAGGCTCATGTATCTGGATGCTTAGTCATCAGGGAGTGGCACTATTTGAGGATTAGGAGCTGTGCCCTTGTTGAAAGAAGTTTGTCACTGGGGGTGGGGCTTTGAGATTTCAAAAGCCCAAGCCAGGCCCAGTGTCTTTCTCTTTCTGCTATCTATGGATCCAGATGTAGAACTCTCAACTACTTCTCCAGCATCATGTCAGCCTGTATCCCACCATGCTCCCTGCCATAATGATAATGGATTAAACTCCTGAAACTGTATGCCAGCCCCAATTAAATGTTTTCTTTCATAAGAGTTGCCTTGGTCATGGCGTCTCTTCACAGCAATAAAACACTGACTAAGACACTGGTACAACAGAGAATGAGGATCTATCTCCTTTATATCCACTCCCATCTCTGATTTGTTTTAGAACATTTACTGGAACACATTTGCAGCCGAATGTGATGGCATGTGCCTATGATCCTAGCACTCATGAGGTTGGGAAGGGAGGATTGAAGTGGGTTTGAAGCCAGCCTGGGCTGCACAGAGAGAAGGAGAGGAAAACAGAAGAAAGAAAGGCAAGGAGACAGATGACAGGCTGCAACCACAGCTGCCCCCTCCAGCTGTCCAGCAGTGGTGCTCACCCTTCCTAAGGCTGCAACCCTTTAATACAGTTCCTCATGCTGTGGTGACCCCAGCCATAACATTATCTTCATTGCTACTTTATTACTCTAATGTTTGCTAATTGTTATGAATCATAATGTAAATATCTGACACAGAAGGCCAGTGCAATTACTAGGACATTTAGAATAAATGTGACAAATGATGCTGGCGAGTAATACTAAGGAGATGTGTGTTGGGGGTTTATCTGCTTGGGTATATGCTTGGATTTCTTTCTGTCTTTGCAGGCTGCTTAGCAGATTGCCTGTGTTGCTCCTCAGTCTCAGGTCTAATGCTTATTCTGTCATAAGACTGTTTCTTTCTCACCTGCCCAGGTTTCCTGGAATAGTAGATGTTTTCCTCCTAGTTTCTAAAGATTGAGTCTAAGACACTGTATATGCTAATCACACATTCTACTGCTGATTTATGTCCCCAGCCTCAGAGATGTTTATTTTAATAAACATCTTCAGTATCTGGGAATACAGGACCTCCTGAGACAAGGTAGCTGTCCAAAGATCAAACCTGAATGTCCTGAGACATACTAGTAATCTGAAAAAGCATGCTAGGGACAGTGTTCTATAAATTCAAGTGTGTGGAAGCCAGGAGCAGCATCTAAACACCAACTACAACAGCTACTTGTAGCACAAATTCAGATTGTATGAAAAGAAGACTCAGAGCCAAATATTGGGGGAAGGCTGAAATATCAGAGAGAGGAAGCACCACAGCCAATTCTCACCCAGCTGTCTTGCAACTTCCTCAGCCTCGCTCCTGGTCGCTTCTGCCTCTGCTGGGTTCCTAAGAGGCCTTATATACCCTTCTTCTCAGCTGTATCCAATCCAGGTTAGGATTAAAGGTGTGCACTACTCTATTTCGTAGCTAGCCTTGAATTTACAGAAACAGAGGAAGTTCTGTCTCTGCAGTTATGGGATTAAGGGTGTAGGTCACCACTCCCAAGCTTTCCCTGTGCTGGGATTAAAGGTATGTGCTGTTGAGTCCAAGCTAGTTGTCTTTGTACTCAATTCCTGAGATGTCTGCCTAGGTTTTGATTGTGTGTATAATCTCTCGAATATTTCAGGTTTTATTAAATATGTAACATCACCACAGCTATTGAGAAATATTTATTTAAAAACAAAAACAAAAAGCATGTCTTCCATTCAGCCTGGAAGATGGGTCAGCTGGCTTACCTCCTTACATTTATATACACAGCTCATAGGTAGTTCTGGGTCAAATCCGTGTCTGGGTGAAGTTGGCACACAGGGGCCCAAGAGATTATTTCTAGCAAACTCTCAGGGTTTTCTGATGCTCCACTCCATGTCTGGGGAACACATTTCAAGTAGCAAAGGGTTAGAAAGAGAGAAGGAGGAGAGTGCAAATGAGGGGAATGAATCAGGAACCAGAGGCATGTGATGGGCACCAGATGTCACCGCCTTCTCCTAGAGCAGTGGCTGTGGGTCATGACCCCTTGGGAGCTTTGCACATCAGATAGTTATATTATGACTCATAGCAGTTGCAAAATTACAGTTATGAATTAGCAACAAAAATTTTAAGCTGAGGAACTGTATTAAAGGGTCGCAGCATCAGGAAGGTTGAGAACCACAGTCCCAGAGGACTGTGCAGCTGTTGGCAATGGTCTTTGCCCAGGAACTGGATAGAATACTAATTCTGCGTTATACAGGATCCTACTGTCTTTCCTTAGCACACGGATTGTTTATTCTCCTTGAGGCTGTCCTCTTAGACTTCTGGCTAAGTACAACTGCATGAATGCAGGCTTCTCAGCTACTCCCAGGGGTACAAAGAACCTGAAATCATCATGCACCAAGGGCACACCTTGTTTTGCAGAAACTCTCTGTTTCCAGGTACTGAGTGCATTTAGAAAATAAGTGGATGGGTTTCTTGGAGGTTGGGAATGAGAGGTCAGAAGAACTATGAATTCAATAAAAATAGTGCCTCCATGAAGGGTCATTTCAACTCACAACTACAGGATCTTCTCACTGGATGGAACACACATGGTTCCAAAGCTAGACTACAAAAGTTGGTCTTTGCCACTAGCTGTCTGCTTCCAGCCCCCACAAAATTTTGCCTTTCATGAAGAGCAAAGCTATAGCTTTGGAGCACTACAGGAAACTCTGAAGGAGGTACCAAATGTTTGTCCATCTGATGCACTCATCTATCTAGATTTGATCATGCTGGTAGGCATTCCTATCTTGATGGTCCATTTCTATGCATCAGCCTTCTTCTGGACCCTTCTTCACCTGCCTTTCTTCTGAGCCTCAGGTTAGAACATGACTGACGAAGACTACACTGCTTAGCTAAGTTGTACTCCTCTGTGAGGTTTTCTATCCCCTCGGCCAACTTCACATCATACAGTTTGGATGAGGTTTTCCTCCTAACTCAGACACTGCACTTCACTAATAGTCTTGTGCTATATGGCAGTGTTGGAGTAAGTGAAAGACCAGACCAGAGTAGATTACACTGCTCAGCAATGTAATAAGCTTTATGTGCATATGTACAGTGACAATATAACCTAAATGACTGTCTCCATCATTGGGTGATATGAGGCTGTATGTATAAAGTCCTTGGAGCAGAGACTAGCATATTGGGGAAATTGTTTAACTTTTAATGAGAAGGTAGAGGTCTCCAGAGGATTTTAAAAGGAGCAAGAAAAGTCTGGGTTTGTGTTGGAGAGCCCTAAAGAATCTGAAAGACCCTGATCTCCATTGATGTTGATAGAGAACTGTGTGGCATTCTCCAGGCTAAAAACTGGAAGCCAGAAAAGGAGTAAGGAGAAGGCAAGAGAGATGCTTCCCTGAAGGACCAGAGGCTGGTTTGGGGCAGTTGTATTTTGAGTCACCAACCTCCAGACAGCCTGTGCTCAGGCCCCCAACCTTGCACTGGACATTTTCTAAAAAAGGTTCTGGCACGGTGTGTATGTATGTCTTGTAGCTCTGCAGCATTTCTCTGGCATCTGAGAACCATTTCCAAGATACTGCAATATAAATAAGACCCTTCCTCTGAGATGCCAGTGAGAGCAGAATCCTAAGTCACACAGCCCACTAAGAGCCCAGCACCTCAGGGGCTCTACCCAAACCTTTGGATGTTGTTCTTACTTCTCTGACTCTTCTGAGTTTCCCTCTCTCCAACTATTAGGCATTTTAAAAAGTAATGAATTGTTCGTTTGGAACATTTTGTAGTCTATGTGATCTTGGGGAGGGAGGCTCCTCAAAGCATGACGTGATAGGGTCTTCCTTTCCTAAAGCAGGTGTCTGAAGTGGCTTATTCCTAAAGGAATATGTGAGTGTATATATGTTATCTGGAGAATAATATCATCCCTTTTTATAATATTTGATGAGAAATGCCAAATATCCTACATCTAGGGACCTGAGGGCTCTGGTTTGTCCAGCCCCTGCCCCACATGGAATATTGAGGACTAGGATGATGCCATCAGCCATCTGGGAAACTGAGTAGCAGGGATAAGTACTGTGTCTGCTCTGCTCCTGGGGTCTCAGCTGACCTCAGGTGAGCACCCAGATCACGCTTGAACTTCCTGTTTATTATATAACACAAGATGTTCCTCTCTGCAGATATCCTTCCATAACTGAATTTTCACATAAGAGGAAATACCACTAAAAACAGAAATCATATTTGAGCATTTCTATTTGTACATTTCCTTCTCATCCATCGCCTATCCTTAAATTTGTCTCAGGATTTGCATTGATTTGCATTTGTATCTATGTGAAATAAAAGCATTTTGAAGTGAATGCTTTAGTAGCCTTTAGTATATTCTCAGATGCCAATCAGCATCTCTACAAGGTTCCAAAACATGTTCTCATCACCTAGGAGGAAATAATGTATCATTAAGTCACTCCTCTATCTACTCTCTGAAAACAAAACTCTGTTTTCTGTCCCCAAAGGTCTTCTTTTATGTTTCATATAGTATGTGACCTTTTGTATCTGGCTTCTTTGAATTGGCTACTGTGTGTAAGATATATCTGTGTTGTAGCATCTATAATTACTCACTTCCTTCTGTTGCTGACTAAAATTCCATTGAATATGGATTCATATGTATGGGCATCAGGTTGTTCTTACCTTTTAGCTATTTTGAATGCATAGTTATTGTTTATTTATTTATTTTATTATTTTTTGCTTGTATATGAAAGAGTAAAATTGCCAGGGCATGCCATAACTATAACTTTTTGAAGCACCATGCTTCTTTAAAATAATTCATTCTTTGAATCTCTAGTTTGAATCCAAACTGAGAAAAATGTTTACTTGGGTACAAGTATTGCGGCTGCTCTTTTCCCCTGGTTCCAGGCATGGGCCAGCTCAAGGTAGGCTACAAGGCAACTGATGCTCTCCCCCATCCTGAAGATTCTGTAACATGCTTCATTGAGACTGAGAGAGTATTTCTTCATCAGACAGATGGAGTCCCTCCACCCACATCCCTGTCTCCCTCCCTCCATCCTTTCCTCCTGCTCTTCTTTTGCTGGGGATTAATCCTAGCCCTCAGATACTGGGCAAGCACTCTACCATTGGACACAGTAGAACTACAAATGTGCCCAACCAACAGTTTTAAAGTTAACTGAGCATAATCTGGGTCAATATGGGAGGTGTCTGGGTAACAGTAAGTACCAGCTCTTGTCTTAATCAGAGTTTCTATTGCTATGAAGAGATGCTATGGCCACTGCAACTCTTGAAAAGGAAAACATTTAATTAGGGCTGACTTATAGGTTCAGAGGCTTAGTACATTATCGTCATAGAGGGACACGGTGCTGGAGAAGGAGCAGAGAGTCCTACATCTTGATCGGCAGAAGGAATCTGTGTTCCACAGTCACCATAGTTTGAGCATAGGAGACCCCAAAGCCTGCCCCCACAGTGACACACTTCCTCCAGCAAGGCTGCACCTCCTAATAGTGGCACTCTTCATGGAGGCCATTTCAAACTACCACACTTACTGAGCCTGGGTTACCTGATTATGGTCAGAAGAGTGTGAATTAGGCTGGTCAGAGGGGTCTTACAAGACTTGAGGCTGAGACAAGTTTTTTTTTAAAGATTTATTTATTTATTATTTATACAGTATTATGTCTGCTTGCATGCCAGAAGAGGGCACCAAACCTCATTACAGATGGTTGTGAGCCACCATGTAGTTGCTGGGAATTGAACTCAGGACTTTTGGAAGAGCAGTCAGTGCTCTTAACCACTGAACCATCTCTCCAGTCCAGGCTGAGACAAGTTTATTGCAAACAGTCAGACTTTTTATTCTCATATCAGAAACAGAATACAATGACAGTTTCCAGGAAGAATGCGGTTGTTGCCAGGATACAATGATGTTTGTAAGCTATACAGGGACCACAAGATCAATGTCTAAGACTAATTGTTCAGCCAAATTGGAAATGCTTTGCTTACTTCTAGAGAATGCAGAGAAACTCTGGTGTCCTGAATGCTCTACTGCCTGAGGGGGTGCCTCAGTTTCTCAGAAACCCAGGAGCCACAGACTCTAACCTAAAAAAAAAAAAAAAACAATGTAAATGCCTCTCAAGGTAGCTAGACCAGGCCAACTTCATGATTCCCTGAAAATTCCAAAGAGGCTCAGGGAACATGGTCAGAAGCTGTGTGGGCTCTAGGCTACGGGAAGGTACAGGCCCCATCCTCCCCCCTCCCATGTCTAACAGTGCTATGACTATGGCATGAATTGCTTCCCTCACCCTCCAAAGACCCTTGTGTAGAAAGCTTAGTCCCCAGATGGTAGCACAACCAAGCACCGATTGCATCATGAGGCTCTGATCTAATTAGTTAATCCTTTTATAAGTTTCTAGCAGAATGGACTCTTAGAAAATGGGATCTGAAAGAGGAGATGAGTCACATGAGTGTCTCCCTGGCTTTGTTATGCAGGTGTGAGAACCCTAGCTGCCAGGTACTCAGGTGCCTCTCAGTCTCCCATGGTCCTAAAACAACAGACTCAGGTGCGCATGGCTGAAAACCAGGAATGTACCTGAAGCTTTGGAGAAATTAAATTGCTTACCCTAAACCAACAGAAACCTGTCATATGGACTATTCATTTTATAAATCATTTTACAATTGTCACAAGAAATGTATTTTATTTTGAGAAAGGGCCTGTAGGCATTGTAAAGGGTTTTTTTGTTGTTTGTTTGACTTTGGCTGTGTCTGGGATTTCATCCTACTACACTGATGTTATGTAATGAACGGATAGAAGGTAATATGTGTTAAACACTGAAGTCACCTCGTGAAGTACAAGTATGTGTGACCGAGGCTTATTTTTATTTACGTCTGGGTGTCCTGGTCCCATTCCCTAAGTTCTTAGAAACTGAACCCAAATTTAATTAACATTTGCAGAACTCCTTGACTATTCCCAAGATGCTGCGGTCTGAATATTTGTACCCCATCCCTTTAATCTGTTGAAATCCAAATTCTTGAAAGTGTGTCTTTCTCTCGAAACCTAGGTCTAGGAAGCGCCCTGAGGAAGAGTTTGTGTGTCCCTAGCTACCTGCTCATCTGTACAGGAGACTTCAGTGGGCAGCCTCTGGAAGGAATACTTTTCATGAAATCAGAATCTCAGAAGTAGCAAGCAAACATAAAAATAGAAACATGTTCTCCTGTAATTGACATTTACATGAAACCTTGTTTACCCAGCCATCAAGATGGTAGGTAACACTGGGTGCACCAAGTGCCTTGAAGCTGACAAATTTAAAAACACAAGAGCCGGGCTGGAGAGACCGCTCAGCGGTTAAGAGCACCGCACCGTCTGCTCTTCCAGAGGACCCGGGTTCGATTCCCAGCACCCACATGGCAGCTAACAACTGTCTGTAGTTCCAGTTCCAGGCAAACACCAAGGCAAATAAATAAATAAATAATAAATAAATAAAGTTTAAAAAAAATAAAAACACAAGAGCTGAAAGAACCCTGGCTGGACATCATTTGGGGCTAGATACAAGTGCCAGGGACAGAGGAGCGCCCAAGTTTCTTCCAATTAGCTCCTGCTCAAAACTCCCCTCCTTCCCTCCCTCCCTCCCTCCCTCCCTCCCTCCCTCCCT
>PVIH01027227.1:0-17349 GCA_004025045.1 Sigmodon hispidus | reverse complement strand
TTTGGATGTAGATCCTATTGCCAACTGGACATTTCATTTCAGTGTTCAAAAGAATGGGGACATTTCTCTTGAGCTCTCTGATTTCTATTTGTGCTCTCAGCTGAAGCTCCAGCACCATGCCTATCTGCCTGAAGCCATGATGGGGATAGAAATCTATGTATCCATGTAAAACTATAATCCAAACACCACAGCCAAACCCTTTCTTCTATATTCTGCTTGGTTATTGTGCTTTGTCACAGTAATAGGAAGAAATTAATACAGTTGTCTGCTCACAGTAGGTGTAACATGAAAAAAGCATGGAAGAATGCTTTTAGCTCTGAAAGGGTTTAGGTTGCAAAACAGGTGAGAAAGTTTTATGATGATTGTGCAAAGCAGGTACTCAGAACTCCAATTGAATTTTTCAGATCAATTTAGTAAGTGTTAAGTTTTGAAAACAAATTAGGTGCTGCTTGACATAGAGACAGCTCATTTTACATAATGACATATGTCATTTTACATAATGACAATACTGTGACTCTATTCCCAGCCCCAACACATACCAGACCAAGGTGGTTAAAGTGATACACATGTAAAATCTTGGTATTTAGAAGGATGAGACAGGAGGATCAATCAGGGTTGTGATGTCAGTCTACATTACAGAGAAAGAGACAGTCTCAAAATAAAAAAGAGAAAAATATCTTTTCATATAACAATCTGTGTCAAGTTTAACAAACAGACAAAACAATCCCAACAAGATCAAAGGCTTTTATCAGTTTTTTCGAAGTCAGAAAATTAGATGTGTACATGTCTATCACTCAGAAATTGAAAAGGCAAATGTTATAAAATTACTGAGCAGAAAAAGAGAACTCATCATTGAGATCAGCAGCATCAACACTTCTTAAAAGGGTGATGTTGCAGAAATCAAAAAAATAGTGCAAAACTTTTGATTCATGTGTTACAAACTTCTACAACAGAGAAATGAAAGTATATGATTATAACTGTAGCTGCCTCTGGGGATATGGAATACTGAATAAAAAGACACATAAAAGGACAAGTTAAGGATCACATGTACTTTAGTGAAGCAGTAAAATGAAAAAGTAAAGTTTGGGTTCTCAGTCTCACTGAACAGCTGCCTTCAAATATCTGTTCTTATGAAGGTGTTGTAAGGTCTAGAAAATGGTCAATTCATTAAGAATAGTTTCTAAAAATGATAGTGATCTTAATGTACAAATGGAGAAGAGTCTTATCCATGGGACAAACCTCACACTCACTATGATAATAGTTTTTAAACAGAAAAAGCTCAGTGATTGATAAAGCACAAGTATATGTGGACCCATGTTTGGATCCTTAAAGCTTTTGGTAGCTATCTATAACCCCAGCACATTGGATGAGGAAATATGAAATACCCAGGGCAGGCTAGCTAGCCCAGCTGAAGTTACTGAGCCCTGAGTTCAGCAGGAGACCCTATTTCAATGAAAAGAGTAGTGACCAAGCAAACATCTTTTGTCAACTGTGGGCCTCCACATTCATGTGTACACAAATGCAAGCATGTGTACTTACATACACAGGTATGCCCAAACACATGTGAACCTGAATGTACTTGCACACACACACACATACACACACACTATCTCTCTATCTCGAACACAGACACAAGCACACACATACTTTCTCTCTGTCTCTCTGTCTCTCTCTCTTTCTCACACACACACATACACACACACAGGACATTCATAAATTGTACTTAAAAAGTAATATTTCTGAAATTAACTCCAATATTCAAATATATCCTTTAAATTATTCATTATATACTAGTGACTTTATGGTCAGCAGAACATTGGAACAGGGTTATATGAACCAGTAAAGGAAAGACCCAAGGAGAATTATGTGTTAGAAAAACACTTTTTCCCGCTGGACTGATGGCTCAGTGGTTAAGGGTACTGATTACTCTTCTTGAGTACCCAGATGGGTTTCATTACCAGCACCCACAAGGCAGCACACAACTGTCTGTAATTCTATTTCAAAAGAATCCAAAACAGTCACACAGAAATACACACAGGAAAAATACCAATTAAAAATAAAAATGAGTAAGTTTTTAAAAAAGAAAAATACACTCTCCTAGAAAGACAGAAATAGAGTCGCTACTCTTGTTTACTTCAGACACTAAGAGTCCTACTCACAAAAGAAGAAATGTAAGAGTTAGCTTAGTTTGCACAAATTCTGAAGTAAAATGACCAGTCTAGGTAAACAGATTTTTCTTATGTTAACAAGGCAGTCTTTGAAGGACCCATGCAGCCTTACTTATTACTTTTTATATACCATGAATGACTAAGAGAAATGTCATACCTCACTACAAGAAGCAACCACTGCATGCAAAGGAGTCAACCATTTGTTGTCTTTGGGCACTAACTATGGCTCCTATGTCAAGAAGGAAAAAATAGTTGAAATATTTTACACAAACTATTTTAATATAAAGTTGGATGTAATCCCCATTGATTAACAATTGAAAAATTACTTGTATATTTTCTGCCAATAAATTATCTTTAGTTATAAAACAAAAATCATTCTTTTAAATTGATGTAATCATGAAGAGGAACCTGTTGTTTTATTAAAAATATACACCATTAATCTAGGCTAAAAAGCCACCCTGATGCAGAGCATAGTTAAGATAAATCAAATCCCACTTTAGAGTATGTGTTAACTTCAAATACTGAAAAGAAATGAACACAATATTACTCCATGATGAATTGTATATTAGCTTAAAATATTCATTCCATTTTTTATTATTAAATGTATTACTTTTATGAATTATTATAAAGATAGCCATATAGGTCTAACTATAAACACATTGATACTATGAGGTTATTTGATAAAATAGATGTAATGTTTACAAATGTATGAAAACAAAGAAGAAACAAACAAACTCATTTATATCTTTCTTGGTAGTGCTTGAAGTTTAATAGTAGCAGTATGCTGTGAGCAAAAAAGTAGTTGTTCTGGCTACTCAAATACCTGTCAGGTTGTGTCCTATACATCAGTTTAGATTTACGCTGCAAACCCCAATTCCTAATTTCCTAGATGATTAAAAATGTATGGTGAATAATCTTTAATAAATTTCTGCACTCTTATATATACAAATGACAGTCAAATAATTCTATAATTCATATTTTCTAATGCTAGCATTGCTTTTGTGTTTTGAACCTGCCAGATCTAATCAGAAGTGTATGGCTTTGGGGGATGAATAATGAAATGCAGTGACTTCATTGTAATAGCCCTAAAGAATTTGTGTGAGGAGGATGACTTTTTGTATCATCACCAGAGGATATTCCGCAGATATCTGGGTGCCTGGTCTATAGGTCTATAGTAGGCACTGTAAAGCTTCTCTGAGTATTAATGGCTATTATCACTGAAGAGAAAGCTATAGTGGGAAATATCAGCTACTGTGATCATAGAGCTGTTCTCTGACTTTTGGCTGAGAATAAAAACTACATTTCTCAATACCCTTTGCAGGGCAGATGTGGCATGAGTTTTCTGGTCAATGCTAACTAGGCTGAAGCCAGTGGGCCTTGTGTTCTCTTTATTCCTCTGCCTCCAACATCGCTCTTGATGTTTTAGTACTTGTAGTAGTTTAATATCATTTAAATTTGTTGCCATGTAACCTGTTTTCTGACAACATGACTCATTAAACATGGAGAAAGTACATGTAACCTAATCTTTAGCCAGTTTGCCTCCTTCTATCACATCATCCAATGCTTGAGTTACTTCCTTCAGTAAAAATCCTAAAAACTAGTGCTATACAAGTATAAACAGTGACTTTTCCAGGTTTGGAATGATTTTAACATGGCCACATTTCTGTGAATTGGTCTTTTAATACATTGAGTGACACACAGAATTGTTACCTAGGTGAAATACATCTGTGACAGGATTTGATATTTGATTTTATGTCTAATGTAAAACTGTATTTCAAGCCCATGGATATATGGTATTGGCTAATACCAAAGATTTTTATGTCTGATCTGTTCTTTGTATTTGGAGTTGTGCATTTACAGGAAAGTTCATCCAGATATTGATACCCTGGAGTTGCCCATGCAGTTGAGTACCAGAGCTGAGTAGCACATGATTTTGGCTGGATCTCCAGATAGGGCTTTGTTTTCCCAGGAGAGACTGAGAGCAAGATTCAGACCAGCAGAGAAAAATCTTCAAATGAATATTTGGGACAGGTTTGACAAAAGGTTTTATTATTGAACAATTACATTCAGGTGTATTTAGATTCTTGTCACTTTTTAACTTCAGTGTGTGTGTGTATGTGTATGTTTGTTTGTTTGTGTGTGTGTATGTCTATGAATTTAGGCACTTATGTTTCATGGTATGTAGAGGTCAGGGTTCTACCTGATATGCTGGTCCAGACTTTTCACTTGGTTTAAGGTTAGGTCTCATCATCTTCATGGCCAGGCTAGCTTCAGTGGAGATTGTGGGTATTACCCTCCCTTCTACCCATAAGAACTCTAGGATGGAGATGCCTGGTGCCCATTGTCTGGTGTTATGTGGCTGCTGGATATCTGAACTTGGATTCTTGTTTTGAGTGCATCCTTTATCCCCTGAACTTCATGGAGTCTGGAGAGAATGCCATGACAGCTGCATGAAGATATTGTGTCTTTGATTATGAGGAAGCTCATACAAAGATATCCTTTGAACATTCGAGCTACATAATTGATGTTTTGCTGTAAGGTGTGATTACTAGAAGTTTTGAGAATTAAGGAGGTGTTCACACTTCTCTGTGCTTTGAACCATGGTGTCTTTGAGAGGGAGAGGTCTTTTGCACCCTCTGATTTGGGTATAAAAAGCCTGAGGTTCTGGGACCAGGTGCTGTCTGTAGAATGTGTCCCCACGTACTCTGTAGCAGACAGAGATAAACTCTGACTGCCATGTTCCCCCAGATGCTGCTGAGGGAATTTTCACAGCCACCACGCCTCCAACTGTTCAAACAGACAAGGATTGAAGACCTGAAATTCAGTCCCCTGCCCAGAGCAGAGGTAGAGATTGAGCAGACCTTTTGTTCAGAGGTGACAGGAGACACACAAGCCCGAGTACCACAACTGACCAGGAGCCACCTAATTGTGAACCACTGAAGCCATTGGCAGACGACAGTGCAAAAATTTACATAATAATTTAAAGAACAACAAGGTAACTCCAGAAAAAAGAGGTGATCCTACAACCACAAGATCTGAACTGAGCAATGAAGAGGAAACAGAAGAAAGTAACACCAAAAATTCCTTTATGATGATCATCGAAGCTCTCAAAGAAGATATGAAAAAATTGCCTAAAGAAATAGAAGAAAATACAAACAAAAATTTGAAGAGATGAACAAATCCATGAAAGAAAACCAAGAAAAAGTAAACCAAAAATTTAAAGAAACATGCCAGGAACTAAAAGCTGAAATAGAAGCAATAAAAAAAGGCACAAAATGAGGCAAAGATGGAAATAGAAAACCTGAAGAAAAAAGCTGGAACCACAGATACAGGTATAACAAACAGAGTTCAAGAGATGGAAGATAGAATCTCTGAAGTGGAAACACAGTAGCTCAAATAGATATATCAGTCAAAGAAAATACTAAAACCAAAAAAGACATAACTCAAAATATTCAGGAAATCTGGGACACCATGAAAGGACCTAACTTGAGAATAACAGGAATAGAAGAAGGAGAAGAATACCAGCTAAAAGGCACAGATAATGTTTTCAATGAAATCATAGAAGAAAACTTCCCTAACCTGAAGAAGGAAATGCCTATAAAGATACAATAAGCTTACAGAACACCAAATAGATATGTCCCCCAATAAAGTCAGCACCCCACATAATAATCAAGCCACAAAACATACAGAAGAAAAAAAAAGTTTTAAGAGCTGCAAAAGAAAAGGGCCAACATACATAAAAAGGCAGACCCATCAGTATAACACCTGACTATTCAATGGAAATGATGAAAGGTAGAAGGGCTTGGTCCGAAGTTATACAGACGCTAAAAGAGCATGGCAGCCAAACTAGAATACTATACCCTAACCCTAACCCTAACCCTAACCCCCATGAATATTGATGGGAAAATTCTCAACAAAATTTTGGCAAACCGTAAGCAACAATGTATAAAAGATATCATCCACCATGACCAAGTAGGCTTCATCCCAGAAATGCAGGGCTGGTTTATCATATGAAAAACTGTAAATGTTATCCTTCATATAAACAAACTAAAGGAACAAAACCACATGATCATATCCTTAGATGTGGAAAAAGCCTTTGACAAAATCCAACACTCCTTTATGATTAAAGCCCTGGAGAGATCAGGAATACAGGGAGAATACCTAAATATAATTAAGGCGATTTACAAGAAGCCTACAGCCAGTATCAAACTTAATGGAGAAAAAGTCAAAGCAATCCCGCTAAAGTCAGGAACTAGACAAGGATGTCCTCTCTCCCCTTATCTATTCAATATAGTACCCTCAGCTCCTTATCCTTGTATTCAAGAATCTAGAATTTCCAGAGTTGTCTGCCTAATATTTGACTGTTTGCTTCATCTGATATTTCAGGATTTATTAAATATCTAACAAATATCCACAGACCCTTAACTTTAGACCATGGTTTTCTAATATGATACAAGGAGTTATACCCATTTTTTGTATCTATTGACATTTGCTTGATGACTAAGTATTTGGTCAATTTTAGAGAAAGTCCCATGGGGTGCTGATAAATATATATATTCCTTTGTGTTTTGGTGAAAGGCTCTGTAGGCAAGTGATAGCATGAAGATGGTCTGTGGAGTATGAGGCAGAAGTGAGATCATCACTGGAATAAGTTTCTGAGCATCTGCATGCTGCCCTGAGGTAGCAGAGCTATCTGGGCATGGTTCCTGGGCTGTGCTCATAGGAATCATTGCTCTACTTTCCTACTCAGCCACTGGTTATTAACAAAAAAGATGAATAAAAACAGTAGACCCCACACTAATTTCAACTTAAGAAGCACCTTTTTCTCTGAAATTAGCATTGGGATCTCAGCCAACAGCATCCTTCTTCTCTTCCATATCCTCAAGTTTATTTCTGGGCACAGACCCAAGCCTACTGACTGGCCCATTAGCCTCTTGGCCCTAATCTACCTACTTACACTACTGATCACAGCATTTTTAGCTACAGATTTTTTTATTTCTTGGAAGGAATGGGATGACATTACATGTAAATTTTTTATTTACTTGTACAGAGTTTTTAGTGGTCTCTCCCTTTGTACCAGCAGCCTGTTGAATGTCCTCCAGGCTATCATCCTCAGTCCCAGAAGCTCCTGTTTGGCAAAGTTCAAGTATAAATCTCCCTATCACATCTCCTGTGCCCTTGTTTTCTTGAGTATCTTCTATATGTTCGTTAGCAGTCAACTCTTAGTATCAATTATTGCCACACCCAACTTGACCTTGAATAACATTTTGTATGTCACTGAATCCTGATCTCTTCTATCCATGAGTTACCTCATGCAAAGTATGTTTACCACATTGCTGGCTGTCAGAGAATCCTTCCTGATTGGTCTCATGGGCCTCTCCAGTGGGTACATGGTAGTTCTCCTGTGCAAGCACAAGAAGCAGTCCCAACATTTTCACAACCTTTCTTCAAAAGTATCTCAAGAACAAAGGGTCACCTGGAGTATCTTGATTTTCCTGAGTTTCTTTGCACTGATATCTATCCAGGAAGGCATTGTCTCTTGTTTAAAAATTATGTTCCAGAATGATCCAACATCTTACTATGTCCATCTCTTTGTGGCCCATATCTATGCCACAGCCTGTCCTTTTGTATTTATGAGCGCTGAAAAAATATATAGGTAACTTTTTGAGGCCCATGTGTGGAAGAGCAACAAATGTTTGAATATTCATTGATGAGCAAATTCCTTTAAAAAGGAGCCAATATACTTGCATTAGAACTGTCAATCATGGTATAGTGTCTATCTGCCTTTGTATACATAAATATATAATGATATGGACTTTTTCTCTTAAAATTATTTTAACTCTTGTGATGGCAAACATGCAACAAAAATTAAACCACATGCCACATATATATATGGAGAAAGAGAGTTATCAATATATCTTTAAGAGACTCCTTTGAGGTAGCTCTACACATCACGGCCTGGGAGAGCCCACATTTACTTTTAAGTATGTGACCAATATAACGTTTTTCAATATTTCAACTTTTTTACAAAATCTATTTGTTATTATACTAATAACCCAGAGCCATATGTTGGCGAAAAGTTGAAACATCACAGAGATTATGAACAAACCACAACCACTTCAGCCTGCCAAGTCCTCAGGCCTGTCTCTACAAATCCTCTGACACCAAGCATCTCTTTGTCCCAAGCTGAAAAGGGAAGTGCCAGGTAAAGCTGAACTTCTCCCTTATAGGAAAAAGTGTCCAGCCAAAAAAACCCACCCTGGCTCTGAAATAAAAGCCAGTGAAAGAAACACACCCTAGCCCTGAAACCAGAGCTAGTGAAAGAAACACACACTGGAATCTAAGACCTGAGCCAGTGAAATACTTTTATCCCTGAACCCAGAAACAAAAGAAAATGTGCCCTGTCTCTGAAACCAGCACCAAAGTAAGACACTTTGGCCCTAGAATCACAGCCAGTAAAAGAAATGTACCCTGGCTCTGAAATTAGAGCCCAAGAGCCCAAAAGAGTCAATTTAAGAACCACTTTGGCTCTGAACCTAAAAAACCAAATCAGGGTAAAAAGAAAGAGAAAAGATCTGACCAGTCTTCAACTTGGAAGTCTCCCCAGAAAGCTCCATCCCTAAGAAGCCCTATATAAGTCCTGAGCCCACAGCCCTTTTCCTGCTGTCTTCTCCATCCTCAGGCTGAGGCAGCCACACTCTCCTGGACCCTTCCTTCCCAATAAATCTCTTGAATGAGGTTTGGGTGAAGATCTTCTTTTACTGAAACAGAGCAGCAGCCAGGGAGCTTATAACGTTCTAGCTACCAAGGGGTCCTTCTCTGGCTGGGCTGAATTGTTACATTCCCTGACAGAGAGCAGCCAGCAGCAGAAAAATAAAGGCTTCACCAGCCACTATACCAATTTTGCCCTAGAGGCCCTCCCTTGCTGAAGCAGAGCTGTTAACACTAGGGAAGCCTTTCCTGAAGCAGGAATGTAAGCTGCTACCTAGGTTTACTGTGTGGTCTGTGGTATTCATTGGCTCCCAAATGCCTGAAAACTTTCCATTCCAGCTGTAATGCTCAATATGACTGGCCTCCTGACTGCCAGGATCTCTTTTCATCTGGCTTCACTGGACTGCACAAATACCTACATCCCTTTTCTGTTTCCACCTGGCTATCTCATTTTTCTGGTTTAATTTTCCTGAACCAGAAATTTTTTCAATCTTTGCTGAACCCATATAGGCTTTTCTGTTAGCCATTTTAAAAGCAAGGCTATTGGTACCTTTAAAAGGTCATCAGTTTTTGTACCTTGTTTTTGTGCAGCCTGAATGTTTGGTGACTGTTTATTGAAATTACTTCTAATATTTTCCCCAGAAACATATGTTAGTTTGTAGTTTATTTCTGTGATTGGAGGAATGTTAATCTGACTACTCCATTCTTGTAATAAATCTCGCCCCCATCCATTCATAGTAATATTAGCCACATATTGCTTTATTTTCCTCTTTGTCCTTCTAGGCCTATACATTTGAGCCATATTATGCTCTATTTTACCTGGATAACATTTCAATACAGGCCATTTTGAATGCCAAGATTCTGTTGGGATTGTTGCTATATCCACGCCTGTACCTATCATACATTCAATGGCAAAGTCATTTATTTACATTTTTAATTTTTGTCTTTTTAATTTATAGAAAAGAACCAAAATATTTTCTTTATTATTTATCCTGGATATTTTATTCTATTTTCTATAGCTTCTCTTTTATTCAGAGCAGTATGGAGTGACCTTTATGTCCAACACCATCTTAGGAAAGGAATGGTGTGTCCAGGAGTTATCATGTCTCTCATGACTGAATTCTGAATAACAAAACATTAAATGCCATATTTTCTAAGTCTATGAAGTGGTTGAAGGCTCATGTCTATCTGACATATTCTACTATATATTTGAGGAACCTAAATAACATAGCTATTACATGGCAAACCTAATTAACTTTAATTTCAAATTCTTGTCACTTCAGAAAGTGGGAATCAATCTTCCCAAGGATGCAGCAATACCACTCTTAAGCATATTCTTTAAGGACACACATTCACACCCCAAAAGCTTTATCTCAACTATGTTCATAACAGCATTATTCATAATAGCAAGAACCTAGAAACAACCTAGATGACCCTCAACTATAGAATGGATTAACAAATTGTGGTACATCTACACAATGGAGTACTGCTCAGCAGTAAGAAAAAATGATATCCTAAAATATGCAGGCAAATGGATGAATTTGTAGAATATCCTCCTGAGCAAGGTATCACAAACCCAGGGGATGTACTCACTCATTAGCAGACTTTTAAAAAAAGCAAAGCATTCTCAAGCTGCAAACTGTTGGTTTTGCTTGTGAGAATAGATACACACTACCAAGGCCACACAAGGGTTTATTTAAGAGAATTCCCAGGCTGGTACAGAAACAGAGCAGGACAGAAGAAGATAAGAAGAGAGAGACCAAAACGTGCTCATCTTTTTTTAAGGGAAGGGGTGTGTACAGGTTTATGTAGTCACGTTTAGGGCTTGCCTCCTTTTGTGTTATGTGTCTAGGAAGGTGCTTCTGTATGCAATGCCACAAGGTTTACACAGCCACGATCAGGGGTGTGCCTCCATAAGAGGTACATCTCACCTGAGCCATTATGGCTCAGCCACGTAGGGTGCCAGGAATCCCTACACAAACACAGCTTGGGATCTGAAACAATTTGGACTAGCACCTTGGAGCCCATTTCCTCCAGAGGAACACCTGACCCAGTCTTGATGTTGGGATGAGGAAAGTGGATCTGCCAGGAGTGGAAGCTGAATTGAACTAAGCTACCTAGGGACCTTGGAACCTCCTGCCCTTGCAGGGGAGGAGAAAAGGAGATGTAGAGAAGAGAGAGTGAGTGGAAGGGTTGGGAGGGGAAGGGAGTTTGAGCAAGAGGTACATGGATTAAAAAATGAGACTTTATTCACAATAAAACCCTTTGTCAAGTTGAAAAAAAGAAAGAATAAAGGCAACAGAAAGAAGAAAGTGTCTACATTAAAAAATGAGAGATCTCAAATTAATTACATAATAATGAACCTGAAAACCTTAGAAAAGCAAGAACAAACAAAACCTCACAACCAAAATAAAAAAAATAGACAGAAAGAAATAACCAAAGTCAAGTTTGAAATTAATAAAATAGAAGCAACAACAAACATACAAAAAGCCAATGAGACAAAGATTTGATTCTTTGAAAAGATGAACAGGGTTGACAGACCTGTGGCCAAATTAACTAAGGGAAGAGCAGCAGACAAGAACAGAGCTGAGAGACAAGAAAGCCAAGAAGAGAGACAAGAGGGCAAACTGTGGCTGGCGAGCATTTTTACAGTGTGCACCTGTCCCATAGCTGATGGTGGAAAGGTACATGGTGGCAGGTGGTAACATAACTGCCTCAGTGGCAAAGGCAGGCTGATGCCACGGGGGAACTAACACCTTTCCCCTCAGAGCTGTAAAACTTGGATTAGGGAAACCTCCCCTGCTGGAGCAGAGCTGTAACACTTCTGTTGGGGAAGCCCTTCCCTTCAGAGCTGATAAGCTTCACACCTGGTGAGAACTTCTGCTGTGCAATTTATTCCTTCTTAAAACTGCCAACCTACAGGGGGACACTAGGTGGCGCGAGAATGTGCATACTTAAGATTTTAGCTAATGTTGCCTTGCATGGTGGCCTGTCAGGCCACTGGCTCGGTTACAGGAACTTTTAGAAGTTCCTGACATTCATTTTATACGTAGCCTATACTAATAGAGCGCCTATCAGTGAACACAGTGCGAAATTGATCTTCTGGGTATGACAAGGGAGGAATCATCAAGGCAATTAGTTACTAGCATGTGTCTGTCAGTGCATCAGAGCCAACCTCACTGTTTTTGCTCAGAAGCCAGCTAAGGGTCTGTATTTGCTTCTGGCTTTCCTACAGCTCGTAAGGCTGAGATGTTTAAGGAGCTCTCCTGAGGTGCAAAGTGTTTCCTTTCTTCCAATTGCTCTAATTTTTATAATCCTTGTAACAGAATTCAGTCAGCATCTCTACACCAACTTTCATTATTTTCTACCCAAGCTACTATAAGGTAAAAATAAGATGCTCCATTCTTGTTTCATAACAAAATTTTATTTAAGTAAAACTTGTGAGGTCACTTCTGCCCTGACCCTCATATCACTCATCCTTTGTCTTCCCTATAATGTTCCTCAGAAAGAATGTTACATGAATATAATAACTGAATCACAGTCTTTGCAGTCTGTCTCTTTTTCACTTAGTGCATGTGAGATGCTTTATGTTTTGTAGGCATTCAATGTTGACTCCATCTGACTGTGCTGGAGCACAGGTATCACCCAGAAGAATGACTGTGAAGAAAGCTGCTATTCATACTTGTAGGAGAGAGTGAGCATGTTTTCACAGTTTGTGTGTAACCTATATCATCTGTTCATATATTGTTTATCCAGAAGAATTTTAACTACATCTGTAAGAAATTAATTTGCAGTAGGGTGATGGTGACCCACACCTTTAAGCCCAGCATTCAGAAGGCAAATAAAGAAAATCTTGGAGTTTGAGGTCAGCCTCATC
Organism: Sigmodon hispidus; assembly: GCA_004025045.1. Classification (NCBI taxonomy): domain Eukaryota; kingdom Metazoa; phylum Chordata; class Mammalia; order Rodentia; family Cricetidae; genus Sigmodon; species Sigmodon hispidus. The sequence continues at coordinate 4,593 of PVIH01027227.1, read as the reverse complement.
TGTGGAAGGACCTCCAGAAGAGCTAGGGCTTCACAGAGAAAACCTATCACAAAAAATTAATTTGTTACCCAGGTATGCTGTCAGAAGTCTTTAACCTTAGCACTCAAGAGGCAGAGACAGGAGAATGAGTTGAAGGCCTTGATTGCACAGGAAGTTGTGGAGGGCTGCGTATAGCCACGCCTTACATTCTCCCTGCACTAAAAGATGGCGCTGGCTTCTGCCCTCCACCTTTCACATGGTGAGTGCCTCAGTGACAAACTATCTCATAACTGGCTAGGCTGAGGATCTGGCTTGCTTCCTCGTACCTGGACCTATCAGTAGTGCCTAAATGGCGTACTGGGGTTGGCTGCCTAGATGCTATTTAGGCTGCAGGCGGGTTTCCCCGTGGTCAGCAGGAGAAGCAGAATGAGAGATAAGATGTAGCAAGTCAGGCAGTCCCCGTCATAATTAAGTAAGTAAGTCAGAAGTCAGAATTCAAGGTTCCTGAATAAAACTGCTGAAAGAAGAGCTGGTGTCGTGTTTTCCTTGCTGGCAAGGGTACACACGACAAATGGTGGCCTGTGAAGGGGATTCTACTCTCAACGAAGGCTCAGAACTTTCAGTGGTCAGGGGATGTACAGGGTAAGTCCTGAGGCAATGTGGGGATCCCACGACAAGAGCGGGGGTGGGGAAGAGGAGGGGGATTTTGCTCTACTCTGTAGAAAAAGAGAGAGCGGGAGAAAAATTCGCAGATGTGCGAATCCAAAGTGAAGGTAAAACAAGCTTAGGGTAAGAAGTACAATTTTAACCATGGGTGCTTCTTCTTCGCACCCAATTTTTTTGGCTCTTAAGGAGCTACTTCATTGCATTTATTGAGCCCAGGCACAGGCTCTCCTCCGCCATATTGAAAAGCAGCCAAGATGGGTGGAGTCAGCAATTAAAGTGATACCTACCTTTTAAAAGCTCTTTGCGTTAGAAAAATGATTAAGGATTCTCAATAAAACAGATTTAGACTCTCTAAACCCCTAAATGTGGAAGGAAATAAAGGATAAAAGCCACATAAAGGTGGCAGATAAACAGAGAGTGTGGATAAGGGTTATTGTGTTTACTTTCAATTTTTTGACTTTTGGTGAGCTAATTGCAGAGAGACAATTGATTGCTAAGGCTGCTAAGTTAAACAAATGCAAGTACTTTGAAGATGTCTTGACTTTGGAATCGGTTTATAAGAATATGTTACTTGGGAAAAGAGCTTCTGCTTTTGTCTCCACAGAGGATCAAGGCCTGTGAATAGGTTCTGGGAAGGTGTGGTTCCATTTGCTGAGACCACCTGAAGCTGATAGGAGGCTGTCTTGATTAGCACTGCAGTGAGGCATTGGAGGGTGGCCAGTCTGCTCTAAGATTTTTCTGAGTCTGCTCAGCTTGCTAGCAGTGGGAGAGATTCGCAGCCCCCCCACCATAAAAAAGGAAAAAAAAGGAAGGAAAAGGAGGATCCAAATAGAGAAGAATGCTGCAGTTTCCCAGCATGTCAAACTGCACCTTCAGCTCCCCCTCCCTATGTAGAAGGTAGGAATGGTGGTTTAGGGCATGCTTTCAGCCCGGAGGTATGGAAGTCAGTCAGAACAGAGTTACACTTAGCTTACCCAGTGTTTCAAGATCCACAAGGAAATTGGTACGAGGAACCCTTAGATTTCAAGGTGATAAAATCTCTGGCTGAGTCAGTACGGACTTATACCTGAGTTCAATTCCCAGCAACCACATGGTGGCTCACAGCCATCCTAAGTGAGAGCAGGTGAGCCTAAGTTGTTTATATTCCAGCCACCTGGGGAATTTCCACCTGTGTGCTCTGCCTTGGGTATATGTTTGAGCCTGAGGCACTCAGTAAGCAGCATTTGGCATTCTCCCTGCACAAATGACCCAGCAGTCTTATGGGTCTAGTCAGCGTGTCTTTAAATCTCCAGGCCTGGGAGGCCAGTATACTTTGAATAATCTTTCTGCTAATGTAGCACAAGCCCTGGAAATATGCTGGGCTTTGTGTGACTAGTATACAACATGGCAATTTTACCCATGCTGCAAATTTGTCTAAGCAATTGTCTAGTTATCTTTTAGGTAATTGGATGGGAGAAATGGACAACCTGATGGAGCAGCTGAGGGTGACTATCATCACGGTGAACTCAACCCTCAACCCGGGTGGATGCCAGACTGGTGGATTTGATGCCATGAACCATCTTAAGGAGTCGGCGGGTCTAGGAGCCTTGACATGCCTTCCGGTATAGGTCTCCTTAGTATGCCTGTGGTGTATCTGCCAAATTAGGGTTTCCCAGTGTCACAATGCAGCCATGATTATTCAAGCCTTTACAGCCGTTAAAGCAGGACAGTCCCCTTATGCCTTGGTTGGCTACCTTAAAGGATTAATTTTTCTAGGCACAGGATGCGAGGCTTGAGCACTGCACTTGGGACCCGCCGAGACTTGGGCCCCAAGAAGAACATGCCTGATTGCATGTGGGTTCATACCTTGCGCACCACCTCTGTGAAAAAGGGTATCAGATGAGTCTGGTACTCACCGGGTGGATAACACCTGAGTGAGGATCAGTGCAATGTCCCTGGTTCACTCTACAGAGATCAGGCCTCTACTCTTGCCTGTTGCAATAAATAAATAAGAGGGAACTGTGCAGAGCTGCATGTAGCCATGCCTTGCATTCTCCCTGCACTAAAAGATGGCGCTGGCTTCCACCCTCCACCTTCCACATGGTGAGCGCTCTCAGTGACAAACTATCTCGTAATTGGCTAGGCTGAGGATCTGGCTTGCTTCCCCGTACTTGGACCTATCGGTAATGCCTATGTGGCGTACTGGGGATGGCTGCCCAGAGGCTATTTAGGCTGAAGGTGGGTTTCCCCATGGTCAGCAGGAGAAGCAGAATGAGAGATAAGATGTAGCAAGTCAGTCAGTCCACCTCATAAGTAAGTAAATAAGTCAGAAGTCAGAATTCAAGGTTCCTGAATAAAACTGCTAAAAGAAGAGCTGGTGTCATGTCTTTCTTGCTGGTGTGGTTGCACACAACAGGAAGTCTGATGCCATTCTGGGTTTCTTGAGACACTCTCTAAACAAACTAATACAAATTAATCTCTGCTTTTTAATTTGGAGCCATCTTTTCAGCCCCTGAAAGTTATTTCTTTAAATAAAAATCCTAAAATCCGAATTATAACATCAAAGTATACAGAAGAGGTAGATGACTGTCCAGTTAGTTAACTGTCATTCTCCTCTCCTAAATCTTGGAAGTTACTCTCTCATGCTTCCAACCTTCAGGTAATATATTTTCCTTCTCTGGTCTTCATGGTGTTGAAGACTGAATAGTTGAGGTTGCTATTACTTCACATCTTATCAAAAACATTCAGGTATTAGAACTGTGTTATTTGAGATAAACAGCTTTGAAGCAATCCCTGTACATTGCCTTATATCAACATTCTAGACATTAAAATGCACCTTGTATTTGTTGTTTGTTAGTTGTAGTATGACCTCATTTATGTTATTGGCTTTCCCTTCCCTAGACACAAACTTATGATTATCCCTATAGTATATAGTTTTATACTTAGTTTAGAACTTTCTTTTTTCTTTCTTTATTTATTTTGTATTTATCAAGAAAAACAGTAAAATGAATTTAAAATGCTGATAAGTTAACAATAACTATAAAGAAGATAAAAACCATAAGCATGACTTATCAAGGGTGATAATGCAAATAGGATTGCTACACATATATTTACTTTGTGTTCAGCTTTCCCTCTGAATTTTTTTTGCCATCCCTGTATATCCTTATTCAAGGCCCCTTTCCCCACCAGCCACATCAGGTCATTTTTCCTTCTCCACAACTCCCCATCCCCTCCCTAGTTTAGAACTTTCTTATTTAGACAAAAGAAGCAGATGTAGTGGGAAATCAGAAGCTACCCAGGTAAACTCTGATGGCATCAAGGAACTGGAGCCAGGCATAGCATGGTCAACTGGAAAGAGCCTAGGACAAAAAGAGAACCTGGCCCCTGTTTGGACCTGTAGCATGGTTAAGAAAGACTGCTCAGTGGCACTCTCCTGCATGGTGTTTTCTGCTCTCCCCCCCTTTGAATCTCCTTTGTACCATAAGTTTTTTTGAAATAATAAATATTACCAGATTATATACATATAGCAGCCTGGTAATTTCTGCAATAGTCCTTGCTATAACAAATAATGCTGCTATGAAAATAGTTGAGCTAATGCTTTTGGGGTGTGAATGTGCGTCTTATGCCCAATAGTGGTATTGTTGGATCCTTGAGGAGATTGATTCCAAGTTTTTTAAGAGACCGCCATACTGCATTCCAGAGTGGCTGAGCAAGTTATCATTCCACCAATAAGGGAGGAGTGTTCCCCTTGCTCTACATCCTCTCCAGCATAGGCTGTCATTTGTGGTTTTAATCTTACCTATTTGACAGGTAAAAGGTGGTATCTCAAAGTTGTTTAGATTTGCATGTCTCTATGGCTAAAGATGTTGAGCATTTTTTCAAGTACCTTTCAGCCATTTGTAATTCTTCTGCTGAGATTTCTCGTTTTAATCTGAACCCCATTTTTTGATTGGGTTAATCAAGGTTTTG
>PVIH01027226.1:0-17337 GCA_004025045.1 Sigmodon hispidus | reverse complement strand
GTGCAAATCCACCCTCATCACCCACATTGGTGGCATCCTTCCCGTATTTCTCCTTGATGACATTCTTCAGGTTGTGGTAAACCTCTGCCCCAATGCGCATGGCTTCCCGGAAACTGGACGCCCCCACTGGGAGGATCATGAACTCCTGCATGGCCAGCTTGTTGCCAGCATGAGAACCGCCGTTGATCACATTGAAAGCCTGTGAGAAAGCAGAGAAGAGCTAGGCCAACAGCCCAGGGAAGCCAGGCCTATCTGCCACAGCATGTGAAGCGGACCAACTAGCTACTATTAGGTCCAGATGAGCCTGACCCCTGTGTGACAGGACTCTTCTTCCAGGCTGTCCTCAAACTCAGAGATCCACCCGCCTCTGCCTCCAGAGAGCTGGGATCAAAAGATGTCTGCCACCTCCACAAGCTCAATTGTTCTTCTTATTCTGGAATAAGTGATCATTCCAGATGGTCTGCTGTGTTTTTTAGACAGAACACTGCATACAGCAGATGCGACTTCGCTGGTGGGATGGACTGTATTCAGAATTGTGAGCTAAATAAAACTCTTTTCCCTAGCCTTGCTTTTTCTTGGAGTGTTGTGCTGCAGCAAGCAACAGAAATGAAACAAGAAACCACCTAGCAAGTTCCAACAAGGCACTCACTGGAACTGGAAGGATGACCTCAGGGTTGCCAGCCAGGTCAGCGATGTGCCGGTACAGGGGTACTCCCTTTTCTGCAGCGCCAGCTTTGCACACGGCCAGGGACACTCCCAGGATGGCATTTGCACCAAATTTAGCTAGAATAAAAGTGATCAGAGGCCACTTTTTAGCATCTTTTCTCCCACTGGCACATGGAAGATCCTCAAGAGAATCCGTGAGCAAAGGCTCCACCCTGGGCTTGTGCAACTCACACTTGTTCTCAGTGCCGTCCATCTCAATCATCAGCTTGTCAATCTTCTCTTGTTCCGTAACATTCACTTTCTACAGGGCAAACGGGAAGGTGAGGTTAAGGCATCACTGGACCTCTGCTCACACCAGGCAGCACTTTAGAGCAGGTAGAGTGCCATGCAGCTCTGTGCACTAGTCTGTTTACAAGCCAAGGGGCTGGGAGCAGACTCAGCAGGGCAACTTCCCTGGGCTTGTAGGACAGGTTCAGTCCCCACCTCCAAAGACGGTAGAGCAAGAGGAGAGAACACTTGACTTGTTCTAATGAAAAGCTTCAGGTGCTTCCCTGGGTATACAATAGACTACAGTCTACCTAGGGAGGAGCCAAGGTCACACACAAGGCAGATGTGTGTGGCAAGTGCTGTATAAACTATTACTACAAACAGTGTTCATGAAAAGTACTGTTCAGATAAGCAAGCCTTGTAGAGGCTACCTCTAAGGCTGTCTGTCCCCTTTGACCAAAACAAACGACAGACAGATTTCCATTGTCTGATGAGGGGAATATAGACATACATAGTCCCGGATCACCCATCAAAACATGTGGTTGATAACAATGGGTGTTTTGTGAGCCAGAGATAGCCTGGATGTTGGTTGAGAGCACTTGCTGCTTCTGCAGAGGATCAGGGTTCAGTTTCCAGAATCCATGCACCACGAATGCATGTCATGCATAAATACACATGCAAGTAAAACTTATTGTCACATTCTGGTATCGTCTAAACGACTCTCTGGAGACCAGTCACGCAGAACCAATTACAGCACTACAAAGAACGGCTGGGACAAATGACAGGCTGGTACAGTGAATTCAAGATGGAGGTACCACATGTCAGCAAAACAGAAGGAAGTGCTGTCAAGTGACTTAGAAAGGACCACAGGAGGATGCTGGGTGAGGCTGTTAGTCTCTTCAGATACATTTCACTCACAGCAGATTTGCAGTCTGACCTCCATTTGAAACACTGGGTTAAACTAATGAAATGATGAAAAAATTATGTGTATTTCCGAATGTACGCTGTGTATGAGGGTAGGCGACCGTAGAGGCCTTTGGAGAGCCTGGAGCGGGAGTCACAGGTGGTTGCTGGGAACAAACTCTGAGCCTCTGAAAGATTGGCAAGTACTTCTCCTCCCCCAAATAAGTTTTTTTTTTTTTTTTTTTAAGCAGGGAAGAGTTGAACAAGGCTATGTACATAGTATGCAAACATTAGATAGTATGGGGATGGGAATGAAGTCCTGCCTATTTCCAAGTTTTGTGGTGCTTGGAATTGTAGCCTGGGGTTCTTCCATCTATGTATAGTATCACCGAAGCCATATCAGAGTCCCAGTCACAATAACCAAGCCAAGCCAAGAGCAAAATTCCAAAGTCCATGTCTCTACTATGGACAATGTCCCGAAGCTGCTATTAAAATCTGGAGCATGGGGGGCTGGAGAGATGGCTCAGTGGTTGAGCACTGGCTGCTCGTCCAGAGGAAGAGTTCCTGAGTTCGATTCCCAGCACCCACATGGCAGCTCACAACTGTCTGTAGTTCCAGTTCCAGGCAAACACCAAGGCAAATAAATAAAGTAAAAAAAAAAAAAAAAATCTGGAGCATGACCTCCCTCCGGTCAAGATAGCAAGGGAACAATGCCAAGCAAGTATTTCCACCCCACCCCCTTTCAGTTTCAAAGCAATTGGGACACACAGGCAGCAGGCAGGGTTAGAGTCATGCATGAGGGAATCCTCTCAACTTTTCAATCTCTCAGAATAAGCTAGCCTGTGACCAAGAAAGGCCCTGGGACTGGGATGTGCACTGGTGGCAGTGATACACAGGAGTCACCAGGAGGTGGGTCCTACCTTGCTAATCAGAGCAGGAGCGACAGTTTTATTGATGTGCTCAACAGCCTTTGAGACACCTAGAAGGAACAACCATGGAATTACCGACGGTATTACAGTATGCGGGCTTGAGCAGTATTGCTGGAGCACCAGAGCTGTGGGGCCCAGAAGCCCACCAAAGACCCTCCACAGGATGTTAAACCCTATTCCCACAATGGGGCTTTCTGGCCCAGTCTGAGAGTGCTCTTCCTTAGGACCCCAGGGGGTTAGAGCCACACCAAGAGCAATCAGCCCAGAATGATCAGAGAGGGTCGTTAGTTGAAGGTCATGCACTGGGAAACCAGCTGCACATCTAGGGGGTGTTACCTGAGTGCACAAGGCTGGTGCCAGGAACTCATTAACATACTTAACAGGTCTGGAGACTCCTGCCCCGTAGGTGAATAGAGAAGGAAAAAGAGACTGAGGAGAGAAGCAGCTTCAGAGGAAAGAGAAAGAGGGAGGAAAACCTCAGATGTCAGGCTTCTTCTAAATCCTAGCTCACTGGTAGCGTAAGATGCTGCTGTCCAGCTCAGGACAACTAAGTAAGGAGCTTTGTGTTTCACTGGAGACACGTTCTCAGGAAGTCAGTCCAGTCAGTAAACACATTTTCCTTCCCGAGCCTCATCACCACTAATGTTGTTAACCCGGATCACAGAACATTCTATGGTCTTCAGTTTCTTTGGAAAGACAGCTCCCAGGGCCAGTACTGCACCAGGGAAGGTAGGTGGGGCCTAAATTCTGCATGCCCTGCTGTATCTTTTGAAAGCAGATTCTATTTACAGTGAGTCACAGGAAGGTTAAAGGTCAGTCCACAGGCAGCAGGGGCAGGTATGCCCAGGCCATACCTGTCAACCAGGTGGGCAACAGAAAAGCAGATGGCAGGTACTTCTTTCCCTTTGAAGACAGGAGCCCAGACACGTCTGACAAGTCTCCTTATGCCCAATTTCCAGGCTTGGGAATGTGGACATCAGCAAGCTACCTTGCTGGCCTTCTCATGCATGTATGTGATAATGGCACTCAGCAATGACATGAGTGAAACCCAGAGAAGGGCAGGAGGGGCTGGTGTGTGGATGTGGGATGAGTTTCTAGCCTTACCCTTCCCCATGTAGCGTGTTTTATCATTGTCACGGAGTTCTAGGGCCTCATAGATGCCAGTGGAGGCACCGCTGGGCACGGCAGCTCGGAAGAGACCTGGAACAGAGGTAGGAAAGAAGAATTAAATACAGCAGGGGCTGGATAGATGGCTCAGTGGCTAAGAGTACTGACTGCACTTCCGGAGGACCTGGGTTCAACTGTCTGCATCTTCAAGATCTGTCATTCCTACACAGACATACATGGGGACAAGACATCAATGCACAAAAAATATAAATAAGTAATTAAAAAAGAAACTCAGCAGACAGGCACACCTTTAATCCCATCATTGGGGAGGCAGAGGCAAGTGAATCTGCCTCAGCCTGGTCTACATAGCAAGTTCTAGGACAGCCAGGACTGTTGCACAAAAAACTGTGTGTAGAAGGCTGGAGAGATCCCCATCTTGAAAAACAAAACAAAAAATACATCCCAATAAACAGGAGGGCGAGGCAGCAAGATCTATATGTTTGAAGCCATTTTTGACTAAAGCAAGTCTTGTCTACCAAAGAGAAACAGAGCACCAGCTCAGGCCAAGCCACCCTCATTTAAAGCACTGACTTCCTTTCTTCTTTTCTGAACATACTTTACATTGTCTGCCAGTGCTTGAGGGCCCTGCAAGGTATCTGTTTGCAAGCCATGGCTTCCTATGCAAAGGTTAATTCTGCCTCCAGTGCTGGGATACTCAGTTATAACTCAAGAGTAAAATATTTGGCCTAGGCCAGAGTTCAACCCTCAGCCTCATTTAGACAAAAGATAAAATTCCATTCTCTTCAACTTAGAAGAAAAACTCATGGAAGCCAGAGGCTGACATTTTTCTTTCTTGACATGGGAACCTGCTAACTTGATGCTGGCTGACCAGAGAACTGTAGCGATTGCTCCTGTCTGCCCTCAGTGCTGTGCAAACCACTAGACTAAGTGAGTGCTTAGGGATTGATTGGAACTCATGCCTCATGTTTGCATGGCATATTTCTAATGTGATCATCTCCCCAACTGCTCAAAAGTATTAAGTCAACCAGTCTGGCACATAACTGTAATCACAGGACCTAAGAGGACTCAGGGTTTGAGAACTGTATGGCCTATAAACACAGGAAATCTTATGGCAAAAATCAACAAGTTATTGCTCTTAATTGGCAAGCAGTTAAAAAAAATACTAGCTTTAATCAGTTTAAAGACATGCAGATAGATGCTCTCCCAGCATTTTGTTTAAATGTCCATTTTTAAGTGAAAAGTTGCACCAGTTGATGGTACAAGTTGGTCCTTGGTATTGGACACCTGGTGGAATGTAGCACCCTTGGTATTCACCATGAAACACAGCAGGATACAGCTGAGAGCCCTCCCTGTACAAAGGAGCAGGCTCTTGCTAAAGATTTGAAGATCTTTCTCTTCCAGGGCTGTGGGGAGAATGGGCAGGAAGGGCTGGGCTCTTGTGCTAGATCTGTGACTCAGACAGTGACTCAGCTGACTGGAAGGTCCTAGTAAGCTCTGCAGGATGTGAGCCATGTCTTCTTCAGGTCCCCTTCCAACCACTACATGCACCTCTGAACACATAAGTGGAACTAGCACAGGGTTCCTTTGGAGTAGGGGCAGGCTCTTGCTATGTACTCCAGGCTGGTCTCATAAGCTGCAATTCTCCTGCAGCAGGCTACCAAGTGCTGAGATTAAAGGCAGTAGCTGCCATATCCTAGCCAGTTCCTTATAGTAAATTTTTTTTTTTAATGCTGTGATTTGAACTTAGGACCTCCCAAATGTTAGGCAGTGTTCTCCAGCCTGTTTCCAGTCCCAGTAAAGAGAAGAGCTTCTGGGCTGTCCCAACAACATCTTCCCCTCATCTCTTTCCTTATCATGGGGGGAACTGTGCACTATTGACCCCATCTGCCTATTTGATCACAGCAAGTTGTGAAACCTAAGCCCCCATTTTACTTCCTGCCAATGATCCACCCAACCCACATCCACCAGAGTTGGGCATAGAGGCACATGCATGTAATCTCAGTAGAGGGAAGGCAGAGACAGGCAGGATTTGAGCAGATAAGACAATCCATTCCACCCAGAAATGTCTCAGAGGTAGCAAAAGAAGAAACCATGAAAAAAGTACCCATGTACCTTTTGCGGTGCAGAGATCAACCTCCACAGTGGGATTCCCACGGGAATCAAAGATCTCTCGGGCATGGATCTTGAGAATAGACATGGTGTGCTTCTGTGGGAGAAAAACAACTCATATTCTTTCATGAATTATATATTACACATGTCAATTCATTCAAGAGATCATCTCTGATGGATCCTAGCTTAACAGAGAATGAGTGGGCTTAGTGTTACAGACAGGAAAGTTCCTTCTCAAAGGGGGTTTGGGGACAATAGTAGTGTTGCCTGCTGGAAGGCAGTGAGAACTATTCCTTAAAAATCAGGCCAAGGTTTGCCACTTCAAGCATGACAACCTCTGTAAATTGTTTTCTGATCCCAAGTGAAAACTTTCTAAATTATTGTAAAATAGCAGGCTGGACACAAAGGACATGGTTTAGTGCTCACGTGGCATGTTCAAAATCCTGCCTGGGCTACATCCAGAGTCGGGGATGCTGGGGTTTATTCAATGGCGAATGTATGCTTAGCATGTTCAGAAAGTCCTGAGTGGGTTCCTCAGAACCACTAGGTTGCAGAAGGGATAGAATAAAAGAGCTGGTGATTGTAAGCACTAGGGTAAGATACAACCAAAAACCCCACAAAACTAAAAACAACTTTGAAATGGATGGAACCATGTGCTGGCTGCAAATACAGGGGCCTAATTAGGAAGTAGGAAGAAACAGTGAAGGAAGCTCACAGGATAAACCATGTGGGTTTTTTTTAAATAAAAAAAAAAAAAAGCTTTGCAAGGAATATGGTATTGTAAACCAATGCAATTGTTAAAAAAAAAAAAAAGCCAAATTCAAATTGTACCCATGGTAACAGCATCATTTTCAGTTGATAGATTTGATAACCAGTAAAAAATTGTGCTTGGAAGCTAGAAAGCCTTAACTCCTTCCTTGGTCTGTGATCATCAGTACTGACCCTTTCTGGTCTGGTGGCACGTGTCTGCTAGCTTGCCTACCACGTGGGCGGTCCTGTGTTCAATCCCCACCGCCATATTTCGAACATGGCCATTTCTTCTCATTCGGATTTCTTTCAAAGGGGCACCTTATCTTACTTTTTAAAAATGTGTACAAGAACATTAAAGGTTTAATTAGAGAACATCCCGAGAAGAGGGTTCTTGGACAACAGTTTTCAAAGCAAGGCCCTTACTTTTTCTCCAGTAGGTGGTCCAAGAAAGAAATTCAAAGAGTTAAAGAGGATGAGCTGTGAATCCCAGTTAGCGGTTAGAAGCTGTAACTAGCTGGGTTCCTCATATCTTCCCTGGCAAAGACTGAAGTTGCAAAGGCATCTTTGTTTCCATTGAGAAAACACTTCTGTGGTTTTTGTCTAGTGAGACAAAGGATCTTTATACCCCAAATCAAAAAAAAAGTATCTACCTCTTAACCTGTTACAAAAATTTCCATTTCGAAACAACAATGGTTTACTGTTTGGGTTTCAAACACTTTTTATTGTACATCTGGCTGAGTTTAAATACCATTCTCTTTGTCTTCTCCCACCCTCAACATCCAGTGCTGGGTTTACATGTGTGCATCACCTCACCAAGCTCACTTTAGTTTTCATTTCCTTGGGGCAAGGAGCGCCCACGTGACAACACTCACTGTGGAAGTCGACTACTAACTTGTAGGAGTTGGTGGTTCTCTTTCCACCATGCGTATCTCGCTCAGATCTTAACCTAGTCAGCAAGAGTCTTTATGATAAAATCTCACCCGCTAGATCTTTAACTGGATTGAAAGTCGGACCAGGAACTGAAAAATGGTCCCATAGGTCAGGGACCCAAGGTCACTTGCCGACCTTGAAAGCCAAAGACCACGCTGTTTAGGCCAGAACGAAAAGGAAACTTTCTTAAATACATCTTAAGCCAGTTCAGCCAGCAACCCAGGAAACCCGCAGCTCTTGCCTAACTGGGGCGAGGTCTTTAAGGGCTTACCAACTATTCAACGAGATTGCTTCAATTTCCTCTAGAATTAGCACTTACCAACCGGTCGAGAGTATTCCAGAGCAAAGATGGGCTGGACCACTCCTGTGCAGTGCGCTACACTGCGGTCCAAGAGCCACTGCCCAAAAGGATTGGGGGGGGGGGCGCGCAGGCGCAGGGGGGGCTCTGTTCTTGGGCATTCTTGTTTCTGGCCCTTCCATTTTGAGGGCTTTCATGAGCACCAGAGGGTCAAGTTCTCTCTCACAAAAGCCGTTCATTAACAGAAAGAAAAGCACTTTTCTATTCCCCAGGGCGGCGATCAACCATGTTTTGCATTTGCTATTTGTCGGCTTGGGAGCCAATTCAACTGCAACCCCGTAATCACAGGTGGATCTGTACTTCCCCATCCCCCTCCACGCGTCCTTCCACGAGGCTGACCCGAGGGTTCCCCAGGTACCCAGCCTGCGCCCAGGGTAGGGGGTGCACATGCCCACCAGGTTCTAAAGTAGAGCGCGTGAAGAAACCGTCTCCAAGGGGTACCCAAATCCTACCTTGAGTTCGGATTGCAGAGTAGGAACGGAACAGAGGTTTCTGCAGACACCCTGGAGAGCGTTTAGGAGCAAGGCGCGCGCGACCCTGCACCCTTGCTGATCTAAGCACCTCCCACTCCGACATCTTACGCCGCTCGGTAGACCCCGCCCACTCCTCGCCTTTTGGTTCCTCTCTTCCTCCTGGCTGTCCTGGCATTGGCTCCGCGTACTGTCACTCCAAAAGAAGAGCGTGACTGAGGTGTCTGCTTGGCCAGGACAGACTGGAGGTGAGGGCCCGCAGGCGGGGTTTAAAGGCTGGACCTTAGTCATCTTCGGGTGGTGAAGGAGGAGGAGGGGGTGGATTCTCTTTGGGAGGCGGGGTCCCAGTTGAAGGTCTTCTCTGAGCGGATCCGGGGTCGGGCGGCGGAGCCTTGCCGGCATTCGGGCCCTGGCCCGCCGCACGTCCTCGGCGTCGCGGCCTTGCGCAGTGCCAGTGCCAGCCCAGGATCTTGTTAACGACTGTCGGGGACTGGCCCGCCCCTAGGCATGGCCCGGGCCCGCACCGATATGTGGGATACCCCAGCGGCGTGGAAACGTTAACCCCCAGCGTGGATGCCTCACTCGCGTGGAATGGGGTGGGGTGGGGGGAGGTGGGGGGAAGATTGGACACCGCGCCTGCGCGCAGCGCGCTCTCCCTTCGCACCCCTCCCCCTCCCGAGAATCCTGATTCTGCCCCTGTGGCTCTGTCCGCCAAGGTGACCCTGTCCTTTTGTCCTTTCTGTGGAGCGTCTCAGAGGTAGCCAAAGGAAAGTAAACTTTATTTCCCTTAATATTACGTAATCATTTTATTATTGTGTGCAGGCTGTCAAAACCAGGATCCCACTCCTGCTAAGTAAAAGCACTACCTTAAGCGCTACACCACCCTACTCTTTAAATCTCTCCTGATTTCTCCCGAGCTCCACTAAAGTGTGAATTCATTCTTTTTCCCTTTTAACGTACTTTTCTTAAAAGATTTAATATCTCTTTTTTGCTCCAAGTGGACTAGACCAAACCGACCTGGATTTTTTGAGACCTACATTCGTGTTTAGAATTTGGGGTTTGGGGGCTGGAGAGATGGCTCAGCGGTTAAGAGCACCGTCTGCTCTTCCAGAGGACCCGGGTTCGATTCCCAGCACCCACATGGCAGCTAACAACTGTCTGTAGTTCCAGTTCTAGGCAAACACCAAGGCAAATAAATAAATAAATAAAAGTGTTAAAAAAAAAATTTAAAAAAAAAAAAAAAAAAGAATTTGGGGTTTATGTAGGCGCCAGGTCTAGACTAGTACTATATTCCACAGTGATGTGGCAAATGACCGGAAGGAGTGGATGGAGTAATTTTACTTTTCCGTCAAGAAAGTAAACCTGTTGTTTACGACTGGGAGAGGCTGAAGCAAGCAGGTAGGTCTTTTGAGTCCAAGGCTAGCTTGGTTTACATAAGTTCCAAGTCAGAGAAGGCAAAAGGATGAGACCCTGCCTCAAAGAAAAAAAAGAAAGAAAAGTACTGGTAGCCATTGAAAACCGACTGTCTTGGAGCCAGTGAGATAGCTCTTGGCAGGGGATCCTGCCCTCATGCCTGATAGCCTGAGTTCTAATCCTGGGACCCAGTGGAAGCAGAGAACTGACTCCTACCAATTGTCTTCCGACCTCCATCCCCCAACCCGAAATGTAATGCTAATAAAAAAGAAAAAAATTAGCTGGCTACCAAGGAAGACCATCATATCTCAACCTACAAAAATCAGCTTGCAGCTCCTGAAATGCACAGATTTCTCCACATTGGGACTGAAGCCAGCAACTCTTTCTTCCTGTTTTCTGTTTCTCCCGGGCTGTAAATCTGGAAGTTAACGTCATTTGTGTCTGTATTTTCTGTCTTGCTTTTCATGAAGAGATTGAAATACGTTGCTGATTTAAGTTATTGTATCTTCTAGTCAGGTACAGGAAGCTAGCTGCATTTCTCTCTTAACCCCTAGCATTTTGCTCCAGGCAGCTCCTGACCAAGGTTCCTTGTCTAAAACTGAAGGCTTACTGAGTCCAAGGTGTTACATTTCCATTGATGAAGAAGCAAGATCTTTGGGATTAAATTCAACAAAGAAGCAACAAGGAAATTGTAAAATGACTAATTAACGAATGTTAGGAATTTCACAAGCAGTTTGTGATTTCACCAATAATATGCTGACCTGTGTTGGCTCCATAAATGGAATATTCCCAGTCCCATGACTCAGCAGCTAAACCAACTCTACGTCTCTAAGTCTTGAAAGAACTGGGACACTCTCAGCTCTCTTTTCCATGTGATTCCAAGGCTTTGACCCTGAAAGGGCTCTAGACAGTTTCTTCATTTTACACTAAACTGGTTGGAGAGATAAATATAGAATAAGACAGCTCTTATAACAGCTGTCCACTAGATCCAGTAGGCAGGAATCTACAGCAGAATATGATCTCAAGCAGCTGCTGAGGCAGGATTCCTGGAGGTCTGAGAATTCATGTGCAGCCTGCTTGCCCTGTTTCCAAGGTCTCTAGGCTTTGTTACAGGACCTATTCATTTCTGTTTGCAGTCAGCACAGGGCTGTTTACCTTGTTACAGGAATTTAGTTATTTTTTTCACTTGTAGGAAGCTGGGCAATTGTATGGCAGTGGCAGATCAAAGGCACAGGGAGAGGAAATGAGTAACCAGTCTTCAGAATGTCATACTTTAAAGCACTACAGGGTGTCCACAGCTGGACACTGGACTGAAAGAAGGCCAGTATGTGGCCTGTGACCCACCTGGCTGGACCCTCTGGTCAAATGAGAAAGTGACATACCTCTACATGAAAGTGGGACCTAGGGCTGGCCATGTGGTTGGTAGCATCCACAAAAGCTACTGTACTGCATAACTTGGGGGTGATGGCACATACCTATAAGCCCAGCAATCAGTGGGTAGAAGGAGGGGATCAAGAGGAATTCCAAGTTACCCTTGGCTATAGAGCAGTTTGCTGGGCCCTCACAGAAGACTTGTGTTCACATTCTGTGAAATAGTCTTAGCTTTTTTTTACAATTTTATTTTATGTGAACTGGTGTTTTGCCTGTATGTATAACTGTGTAAGGGTGTCAGATCTTGGAATTATAGACAGTTGTTAGTTGCCATGTGGATGCTGGGAATCGAACTCAGGTCCTCCAGAAGAACAGTCAGTGCTCTTAACTACTGAGCCATCTCTCCAGCCCCTAGCCTTAGCTTTTTATATACATCTCCTGTGGCAAGATATTTGAGTTCTGATTCAGTTTGGGAAGATGAAATGGGACCAGTGAGGTGACCCCATGGATAAGAGTGCTTTCTTCAATGACTGACAACTGAGTTTGAGTTCCAAGTTTCAGATGGTGGAAAGAAAAGAACTGATTTCCACATCAACCCTGGGTTCCTACATGCACACATACCTATGTGCATGTATACCATCACATGTGTGCCTGCACATATGTAGGTGTGCATACATATATGTATCACACACAGAGAGACTTTTTTTAAGTGGAAAAATTAAATCCGATTCTTTGCACTTTTTCTAGAAATCAAATGTCTTTTTTCCACTGTCACCCTTCCCAAGTCTTCCACTAGGAAAAACAAACATATTTTGTCTCTATGAGTTGCAGGCAACATTTTGCATTTAGGATGGTTTGGGGGACACTCACTGGGGTAACACCCTCAATGGTTTCTTTGTGTGCAGAGATAGGTGGTGGTGGTGAAGTCAAGGGTGACCTGGGTGTAGCCCCAGGGTGGACTGAAACTCAGCTCTCTCTCCTGTTTTAGTATCTTGAGTTTGGGGATTATAGACAAAAGCCAGCATGTCTAATTTCAGGACCCTTTTCAAAGCTGATATAAGATATAGCATGTGGGGGGCTGGAGAGATGGCTCAGCGGTTAAGAGCACCGTCTGCTCTTCCAGAGGACCTGGGTTCGATTCCCAGCACCCACATGGCAGCTAACAACTGTCTGTAGTTCCAGTTCCAGGCAAACACCAAGGCAAATAAATAAATAAAGTTAAAAAAAAAAAAAAAAGATATAGCATATGGGGTGGAGCAAGGAATGCATTTGGAGAGACAGACTGAAAAACACCGTTTTTTTAAGGGTCCAGTTGTGCATTCACCAGAAACCCTGAGTAAAGGTAATTAGGAGAAGGGATTAATGCTAGAAAGCCTGAGGAATTAGAAGATATGAAGTAAAAAGTGGCCCTCAGGAAGCTGAGTCCCCTCACAGGAGATAATGAAGGTGGGAAGGGGAGGTGATGGGGCCCTGGACCAACAAGAGGCCACCTTCAGCCATTTTGTCTCAGCAGGCTAGGGAGAAAGCGTGGCTATCATGTGCCTGACAGCTTGTTCCTTTCTCCCAGGGCTCCTGCTTCACCGGATGCATCTTCTTGGGAGTGTGTGTGGTACCCTCAAACTTGCAGACCAGGACTTAAGCTGTACTAGCTCCAGATGGCTGCTATTAACAGGCTGGGAAGCCATCCAGGAAGGAGCTGATGCCTCAGAGTAGCAACTGCAGCAGACCAATCCCTTTTTCTTCCCACCTCTGTGGGATCTCACCTCCATTTTCTCAGCATTCTAAGGCTCACCACTACAAGTTGTCCTTCGTGATCCACCAAGAAAGAGGTTCTGCCAAGGTTTCAGGTGAACCCAAGATGATGAGAAAATTCTCCCTCTACCTGTCATAGCTGGATAATGTTTCTGAGGGTTCCATGCTGCTCACATGTGTACCTCTGTCACAAAGTCCAAGGCTGCCTGCACCCCCATCATCTCTAATTCTGTTGTTGTTTTGGTGCTGGGGTCTGAATCTGCTACCACAGAGCTACTCATGATCAACCAGCAGGATATAGATGTATATAAAAGTGAAGTGCTGGGATGGGGTGGGGGCGCAATTTAGGCATCCTGTGCTCCCATCCTCACCCCTAACCTTTCAGCATGAACTCTTCCCAGATGAAGCTGGCCTGCTCCCTGAATTGGGAGGATGTACTCAGTGTGTGATTTAGTCCGTTAATTTGCATTTCTAGCTCAAAACCTCTGAGTGCTGCAGCCTCAGGGTTTGTGGCAGCTACCTACTTCTTTTTGTTTTTTGTTTCTTGCTTATTTTTTTGTTTTCTTTTTCTTTTTTTCTCCAGAACAAGTTTGTAGGTAGAAGGGAAAGGTTTGTCTAGCAGGAAGTTGGTTACATTGTATCACAAGTTGAGTTCCAATTACCAAATGTCCCCAAACCTAGGCTTTATCTGACATTCCTTAAACAAGAAAGTAACAACTGGCAGATTTCTCAGGAGCCCCATTACAATCTCCTGGGTAGTGAAGAAGGTTTATTGTTTGTTTTGTTTCCTTGTGATGAGGGAAGTGAAGAGAGAGAGAGGATTTCAATACAGCCTTTGTCTGAGGAATGGGGAGATTCTAGAGGCCTAGGAGAAATGCCTAGTGAGCAGAAGAGCAGCCAGGGGGATTTACAGCTAGTGGAACAGGTATCCTAAGAGGCTGATCTCAATCTCAAAGGCTGGACACTAGATAAAAATAGCAATGGCAAGCTGCTGAAGATTCACACAGGTCATTGGAGCTCTGCAGGACAGCAGCACCAGTGAATGGCTGACTCAGGATTTGCACCACAAAGGTCAAGCAAGGTGTGAGTCAGACAAACAGCTTCCTTTCCAGGGCTTTCTGAGGGCCTGCCCTGCCTGCTGCTGCTCCTGGAAGGGTTTTTCAGACTTAAACCGACCTGTTGGTTGGACCAAGGGTCAGCACCAAGGGACCTGTGAGGGGCTGGCCTGAGAGCCCTGCCCAGTAGGAGCCTTTAACAATGCGACTGTGGGGGACTGGCCTGCCTAGGGTTTCTGCTCCTCTGGGAAATGTGGGATCCTTATCCACCCACCCAAGAGGACACTTTACTGGTAGACATAAAAAAGGCCTAATAATCTGTAAGCAGGAGCCACAAGACTAGAAAATTTTGAGGAAACAGATTCCTCCGGGTAGTAGGCGGAAGTCTATGGACAGCTGGCTGATCTAATAGGAAGAAGAAAGTGGCAGCTCTGAGGAGCACATGCCCAGAGCTGTGACGACATTCTAGTTCTCAGGAGACACATATCCACTGAGCCCATTGCTTTCCCAGAATCCCTCTTGAAGGCCCTGTAGATGAGGAATCTGTTCTCTGCTTTGTTGGAATGAAGCCCTAGAACTGACTCAGTGAGACTCAGAAGGGAAGCACCAAGTCTTCCCACAGGAGAGGATTTAAAATGTCACTGCAAGAACTTTCCTTTAAACTGAGCATGGTGGCACCTGGAATCCCAGCACTGGGGAGGTAGAGGCAGGTGGGGTCTAGAGAGATGGTTCAGCAGTTAAGAACACTGGCTACCCTTGCAGAGAGGTCCAGGGTTCGGTTCCTAGCACTCACATGGTGACTCACAATCCTTGTGCAGTATCCACCAGAGAAGACCACTCAGACATGGGTATTAGCTGGACCCAGGTACAGTCCTGAGCATTTCTCAGGATGGACTTCTAAGCACAAACCATATCCTGGGTTCATCAAGAATAGTTAGAGCAGTCAGCCAGAAGCAAGGTTAGTACATCTAAGGGCTTTCCCAGAACTACAGAATTTACTGGATTAGGTCTTTGTTCTCTTCTAGCGTGTGTTGCTGCCTATGTGTTGGGTTCCAAGGCCTGAATGGTGCTTCCATTATGGAGTTAGTTGTGCTAAGGTTTGGGGGTCTTACTACATACAGCCATCTATTGTCCCAGTTCCAGGAGTCCCAACACCCTCTTCTGACTTCTGTGGGCATCAGGACTGTTACACAGAAAAACTGTCTCAAACAACCAAACAAAGCCAGGTGTGGCGGCATATTGAGATCCCAGTGCTGGGTAGGCTAAGACAGGAGAATCCCTGGGACTTGCTGGCCAGTGAGCATAAACAAGTCAGTTTTTTTTTTTTCATTTCCAGGTATATTTTTATTAGGAGTGAGCCCTTCTCAC
This sequence comes from Sigmodon hispidus, assembly GCA_004025045.1. Lineage (NCBI taxonomy): Eukaryota > Metazoa > Chordata > Mammalia > Rodentia > Cricetidae > Sigmodon > Sigmodon hispidus. The sequence continues at coordinate 1,868 of PVIH01027226.1, read as the reverse complement.
TGGAGACAGAGAAGGTACCTGCAGTGCCATAACAATTAAACATCAGGGCTGGAGAGATGGCTCAGCAGTTAAGAGCACTGACTGTTCTTCCAGAGGACCAGGGTTCAATTCCCAGCACCCATATGGCAGCTCACAACTGTCTGTAGTTCCAGTTCCAGGCAAACACCAAGGCAAATAAATAAAAATAAATAAAGCTTTAAAAAAAAAAAACAATTAAACATCAAAGTAAAACATCTTCTTAGGTGTGGAAGGAATTACTTAGGACGGTTTCAAAAAACTTGTTCTTTCACAGACATTCTTTTTTTTTTCTTTTCCACAGACATTCTTGGAAGCAAGGTTTTACAATTTTGCATTTCATATTTAATTTTGCTGGTAGTCTAACTCAGATCAACACACAGCTGCTTGGGATTTTCTGAGTCATCTTTACAGATGCTGAATGCATCGTGTGCTCTGCAGTCTCTGTTAGTGTGGCCGCAGTGAGCACTAGCTGTGCTCAACTTCATCTGATTTGTCAAAGAGCATCCTCAGACAAGTGGGGACTATCTTCTGGGAGCCCTGGGAAAGGGTCAGATTGAGCACAGCTTCAGAGCAATGACTGGTGAAGTGGGTTGAGGCGGGGATGCATGTGTGTGACTGGAAGACGCATTCATATACCAATCGATTAAACAACACTTTATAAGCTCTAGGTCTTAATAAGAGACTCTGCCTCAAAAAATAGGATTACATTGTGGTAAAGGGAATGGGTAAATGACCACATATTCATTGATGGCTTTCTAGATGAGGATGATGTTTAGAAAGAGAAAGAAGTTCCCAGGGAGGCTCAAAGCAGGTCAGTTGAAGAGGAAAATAAAAAAAGCTATTTCTGAATGTCATTCTTGCCCCTGGGAGCTGTCATCACTGGGGTTCTTTGTAAACTGGGAATTTGGCCTCTGAAGCTACAGTTGTTATTTAAGAACTTTGTGGGGCTAGAGAGATGGCTCAAAGGTTAAGAGCACTGACTGTTCTTCCAGAGGTCCTGAGTTCAATTCCCAGCAACCACATGGTGGCTTACAACCATCTATGATGACATCTGGTACCCTCCTCTGTGTATTTCAAGCAAATTGAAATTTAAGTTATTTTCACTTAAAAGTTTGTATGCCTAGGTGTTTTGCCTGCATGTATGTGTGTGCACCACTTGCATCACAGTACCATGTAGACTAAAAATTGAGCCTTGGTTCTTTACAAAAGAAGCCAGTAAATCTTTTTTTTTGACAGTTATAATGTAATTTATTCCTTTGAGCTACACAAGAAGAATGTGCACAAATCAGTACCTCCCCATGATTACTTGCTCTGAGTTAGCACCTAATGGAGGCTGGGTGGGAAGCCCAAGCAGATTGGCTGTGTGGTCTTCAAAGCCCAGACAGGCTCTGTAAGTTGACAGATTTGTCAGTTTACTTGTGTAGGTTTTTTTTTTTTTATTTTAATTTTTTTTAAACTTTATTTATTTATTTATTTATTTGCCTTGGTGTTTGCCTGGAACTGGAACTATGGACAGTTGTTAGCTGCCATGTGGGTGCTGGGAATCGAACCCAGGTCCTCTGGAAGAGCAGCCGGTGCTCTTAACCGCTGAGTCATTTTTCCAGCCCCTACTTGTGTAGTTTTTAAGACTAAGCATCTTCTTTTCTTTTTTTTTTTCCTTCTTTATTTTGTATGCCAGTAACTCTTAACCACAGAGCCCTCTCTCCAGCTCCTGTTTTTTATTATTATAGACAAGGTCTCACTGTGTAGCCCTGGTTGGCCTGGAACTTTCTTTTTTTTTTTTTTTTTTTTTTTTTTTTTTTTTTTTTTTTTTTTTTTTTTTTTTTTTTTTTTTTTTTTTTTTTTTTTTT